>JAMKCH010000157.1:0-93866 GCA_023653785.1 Ophioderma brevispina | reverse complement strand
TTCCACTAAAATTTGTGACGAGGTGAACCAAAATACGGATTTTTAAAAATGTAGACACAAAATGTCTTGCGCTTCTCCTTCCTATCTATAACATCTACAAAGCGTAGAGTGGGCATGAGGAAGAGACTAAAAATGATCACGACTGCGGGCTACAAGATACGTTGGACAGCCTGTGATCCCTACTCAAAAATAAAAAGCCAGAACGTTAAGCCAGAACGTGAAACTTAGAAAGAAAAGAAAGAAGGAGACTCTCCCACTCCCGGTCCTGGGTGCCAAAATTGTCACTTTTTTCCCTTGGCGCTCAGGAATTTAGAAAGGAAATTTCGTTCTCTGTATCAGTCGCAGTCGCAGACGTCGGTAAGTTTCCCCATTTTCAATGGGTTGGGTTTGTCATGACCTCGCCTCGTGTTCATGAAATCAATGTTGTTTTAACTGAACATTAGACTAGTGTTACATGTTGAGACTTGCAAAACCTGTAGGCTGTAGTGTATAGTATTGTCATCGACTCATTGTCGCACAAAAACTTCCAAACTAGTTAGGCCTAGGTTCGACTCCAAGTTGTTTTTTTCTCGAATAATGCTGTCAAATAGACAAAGCCTAGTAGAAGCCAAGGTTCTCATAGGATATCAACTCAAGGCTAGGGGCATGAGCCTGAGGTAGGTTACAATTAGCAGTCAATGTTATTTTTTTTTAGTAATAAGCTTAAGGCCTATACATGAATTACTGAATTAGACAACTTATTACTCATGCTACTAGCAATACTGTCAAGTTTTATGAGTACCAGACAGTAAATACCGTACCAAAACAAATAAAATGTGTTCTCCACAAAAAGCCTAGGCTGGCTGCCCGTTGTAGCCTGTAGGTTTTGACTAGTAAATTTAATATGAACTACAAGAGCTTGCAGTTGTTGTAGGCTACAAGTAGTACATTATAGGTATGTGGGAATTACTTGTTTTTTATCACTTTTAATTAATTACTTTGCTTTAGCTGTGCATGTAAACTAAAAGTAAACCAAAGACTACTCAACATTGGCACGGGAAATCGATACAGCCCAAGCAAATATACACAGCGTCTCCACTCCAGTGTTGTCTTGCGTACATTATTCCATATAAGTTAGCAATGTTATTAGGCCTGCTTATGAGGTGGCAGGCTCGATTTAGAAAATAAAATTTACATGCACAACCCCTGATTTTTCTTCAAAATGGGCTGAAAAATACAAAAAATTTTACATGCACAGGGCAAATTCTGCATGCACAGAGCCAAAGTTACATGCATTTGTGGCATTTAAAACCCCTCTAAATCGAACACTGTTAGGTGGTCATCAAGGTATAAACTGTACTATGTAACCAATTTATTTGCGTAACATACTATTGTGGCCAAGTAGACGTGGTCTACACCCAATAGACGTTAATAAATTCGCAGGACATGCCCGGGGGCTTACTCAACTTGTTTTCAGGTAGGATGTGCGGCCCGAATTTGGGGGCTTGGAATGGCTTGGGAACTAAAGTTCTTAAAAGTAGGGCCTTAGACACGGGAATTGAGGAAATGTTGCAGGCTTTGGAACTGAAATTTGGCTCAAGTTTTGGCTTCTGAGGCAAACATTTCCCAAGGGGACCCTTAAGAACTGAATTATGCTTCAACTGGAACCCTTAAGAACTGCTGGAGAGGGGCGAAATGACGGTCTTAAGGGCCGCACATCCCGTACACATTCCTAGGCAGTAACCCCCCCACCCCCCACCACACACCACCAGCCCCCCCCCACACCCCCGAATGGATAGTGTACACATTGGCAGATAGCTACTTTGGCTCACAGTGCTCGCTTACAAAACTAAAATTGACATGCCACCAGTGCATGGGAACAAAAAATTTCTGCATGAATTGGGTTACATCACACTCGGACCAAAACATAAATAAAGTCAAAAAACGATGTTTTTATAGAATATGAAAACCACTACCTCCTTTCCAAAATACATAATTAAAACATCAACTAAAACACATAATATTTGGCACTACGTAGTCTTGGGCCTGAAATTGACCATCTTTGGTTCTACCCCATGCACAATGTGGCATGTAGGTGTTCAGAGGTACATGCACAGGAGAAAAAAAACCACATGCATTCGTGCATGTGTGCACACAGTAAAATCGAGCTCGGTTTGGCTCACAGCACATCATTGCAATTTTTTTTCTGAGATTTGTAAAAATAGTTTCTGTATTACATGACAAAATACCTAGAAGTTTGGGTTAATTTTATAATGCTCATTCAAATTTCAAAATAATTTAAACAAAAGTTTAAAAAAGGTGGAACATATTGTGCCCACAATTAGCTTACTCACGTAACCCAGGCAGAGCTTATAAATGACCTACCCATGAGTATCTAGTTGGAGCACCTCAGACTTGCCTTCAATTTGTCTATTTTTTTAGACAGTTGGCATAGTACATCTGTAGAATAGACAGAAAATGATCGCATGTCTACTCTGAATGTCCATAATCTGCATTTTCTGTAGGCTTGTCATATTGTTAGTACTACTAGCCACATTCTTGTGATTTCCCTCCTTTTATGCAGTACCTACAAAATACCAAGTCTAATTCACTTTGACAATACTATTAAAAAAAAACAACAATGACAACAACAACACAACAATAACTTGAGCCAAGACAACCAATATCAAAGTAAAGCACAGGTTATAATTTCTATACTGTGATCAGCACTAAATATGCTGATTTTCTCAGTAAATTTTACTGATCCAGGGGTGTTGATTCTTCCATTATTCATCCCTGGGGTGGGGGAATAGATTTTATCTCTATGGTCATTTGGGGAAGAGCCTTAGGTGATTGGAACCAATGTTAAATTTTGGGGAAGAATTGTGATAAAATGTGGCAAGGAGGGGAAACCAATTCTGATTTATGTAAATGGACACCCTGCTCTGATCAACAATAAATATGCTGATATTCTCATTAGATTTTACTGTTTCTTCTAAGGAATGCAAATAAAAAAAAAGTTTTTGGTTTTCCTTTCACTTTTCAAAAGTGCCCAATTCATATTCAGGAATTAACTTGAGGTACTGATTTACACAGTTGTTATTGTTCCAAGGTAGATCAGATTGGGTTCTGTGTGTGTGTGTATGGGTGTGCACCCATGCATGTGTGGTGTGTGTTTGCTGTGATTGTATTGCTGGCACGCGTGCTGTGTGTCTCAGTGGCGCACCACGGGGGGCATGGGGGGCTTTGGCCCAAATTTTTCTTCCCGAGTTGGCCCCCCCTGGACGAAAAAATGAGGGATTTATTGGCGAAATTCGGCGATTTTGGGGCCAAAAATCACCAAATTTTGGGAAAAATCAGCAATTTTGGGGCCAAAATTGGTTAAACAGTCCTTTTCCCCCTGTTTGCCCCCCCCCAGAAAAAGAGGTCTGCCGCCGCACTGGTGTGTCTGTAGGTGCATTTGCTGCACCCACCAGACCTCTTGGATTCTGAAACGTATGTACATAAACAAGATAACAAAACAATTTATTTATTTATTTATAACATTCGCATTGCCCCAGGCAGAACCCATATTGCTATATGCCTTAAATTCAAGGGACGCCTCCAGAACAACGGGAAAGATTTATGGGAAGAAGTCCAGTTTAGATGCAGGAGGAAAACGAAGTGCTCAGAGAAAACCTGCGAGGACGAGTATGGATCGGCAACCAAATTCACATACGACACCCAAAACAAAACAAAACAATCCCCAAAAAAAAACAAAAAAAAAAGAAGAAAACAATGAATATAAGCACAAATAATTTTCTTTCTTTTACTTTCGGACGGCATCATTTTGGTTGTCAACTAGACATGATACCCATTTATGGACCAGGTGTGGGACATGTAGCCAGGACTAAGTACAAAATAATTGAATTGCCGGTGGAAAATGAGTCCCTAACTAAGCTTACAGGATTCAGAATAGACTTCTTTTTTTTTTTTAGCTTGTTGCTTGAACATTGAAACAAAGAATTAGCCTAGATATAAACAACTATATTAAGCCTGTAAAATGGGAGGGCACTCTCATAACTTGAGGGGGATCTTGGCCGTGAGGTAAGAAAGATAGGAATTGCCTTTTGTAAAAGCAACCTAAAAATTTGCATGGTGTGCTTAAACAAAGGACCCTTCATTTCTTGTCTTGTCCTGTCATCTAAGGTAGTGATTCAATTATGATGTATTTTTTCATCAATATGTGGCCCTCACATTCATGCATTCACTAAAACATCTGATTGCAAATTTGAGTTTAACCAGTGTAACGTTGGATATATGGCACAGATATGTCGGCAACATAGGACATTGTGTTTGAACTAGTGTGGTTCTCAACATTTCGGGGACAGTTTTTTTGTTCATATTTAGGAAACATTTTTCCCTAGGCCTTAAATTTCATTTAAGGTAAGGAAAAAGATGTGAACTTTTGTCGATTATTTATAAATTTACGTTTGAGTAGCATAGGGAGTAAAGTGTGGGGATGAGGTTGTCCAATTTGTCACCCATGTTGTAAGATTCCATTCTTTTTATATCTACTACCTTAATAATAAACTATAACAAATGATTAAAAAAGTTCCCCTCCACCTAAAATTATCCTAAGGCGGCCGAAAACAAAAACCCGTTTATGGGTGCGAGTCGGGACCTTTAAGGAGGGTTCGGTTCGGTCGGGCAATTTCTATTTTTTTTACATTTTTTTTTCCTGGGAGGTCAAAATTGCCCTAAAATAGGCCCCAACTACTCTTTGAAAAATCAGGAGACAAAATTGTAATAAATATATTTACAAGCAAAATTTTCTAAAAAATAATATAGCCTAAAATAGATAATTTTGATGCTAATAAAGGTCTGATTTTATTTAGTGATTTTGGTTTTGAAAAAAATTATTAAAATGAATAAAAATACTTAAAAAAAATTAAATTTTGCAAACTAAAAAACAGGGTCGGTCGGCCCGTAAAACGTTTTTTTCCCGTTGCCTACCTATCATTATGAATCACTAACCCTTACCTTACACTATCCTAACCCTAAATATAATTTTGAGGGAGCTACATTCATACTCTGTGGTAGTTGGTGTAGTGGTCCCAACCCACTGTGGTGTTGCTAGTGTGTATGAGAATTGGTTTCCGATCCATACCTGACTTGCTGGTTCTCCAATTGGTTGTCTACTGCATCGAAATGGATTCTTGGCCAGAAGCTTTTCCTTTCTGGATGAATTACTTGTGTTTGTAGGCAGCCTTAGGCACTCATCCACCAAAGTGATCATGTTGCACACGTTTTTTATGAGGAGAATGGAAATATTGCTGTTATCACAACAAAATATCAACAAGTTATAATAAAATAATAGATCCTCAAGGACAAACTAAAAAAGTGCTTTCTGGGTTGGTAGAGTTTTGAGATGCTAAAATTACTTTATTTCTAGGGTTGTGCTTCTAAACATCTAATACAGTGTGTTCTACCATAAAATACAAAGTTTTAACAGTGTGACACCGTAACAAACAGCAGCTATAGACACTACAAGAACAAATAAAGTGATACCAGCGGATCACTTATCTGTCAAGTCACGGGTGAACGGAAACGAGGTCACTGGGTGTTGTCTTGCTCCTGAGAAAGCACCGATTTAACCCTGGTGATAGAAATTGAAAGCTTACGCGGAGTAAAAAATGTTCCAAGTTTTTCACCTAAAAGTCCCAATCGTAGTGTCTTACAGGAAGCCTAGGGAGATTGGATGATGTCAGGGAGATTGGTAACGAGAGAGTTTGGTTGCTAGCAAGGAAACTCTTATTTTGGAATAAATTGAACTTAAGGAGCTAAGATTATTTTCTTTAAAATATGATACATTGTTAAGTCTTTGTAATGTAAGGGAAGATTGAATTGAAGACAGTATTTTCTAAATCAAATATGAGTAATTTATGCAGTGCTTGTTTGTTGTTATGTTTGAAATTTAAGTAGTTACTGTTCTTCAATAGAATTTTTAATAGAAGGGAAGGTTTACTCAAAAGGATTTTTGTTTGTGTGTTGTTATCATGGATTGTCCAACATACAAAGGAAAACACCCAATTTAGGAATCTGTTGGTTTTCTATGGCACATGAGCCTAAATGCCTTAGGTGTGGATATTTTTTCAGCAAATTTTGAAAAAAACAAAATTCTATCAAAAAAACATTCGAATTAAACGACTCTGAGTGACTTCACTCAGAATTTTCACTACAATAATGTATAAAACAACAAATAATTTTTGCCTAAGATATTACACAAAATGGATATGATTATAGCCATTGTAAAGTTAGATTCTTAGACTTTTGAGCAGGGTGGTAGATTGTTTACCTTGTCACAAAGACAGGTAAAATTGCACAATTTTTTTATTGCCCAACTTTGATTCATTTCAGTAGCATGTGCTCTAGGATTTAGATCCTTGATACGGTACATTTCAGGGCCATTCCTAGAGGGGTTGTGGGTGGGGGTGTGAACCACCCCCATCAACAAGAATTCGGTCCGGCAAGACCTTTTTCGCAAATATGTAGAAGACTTGTAGGCAAAATTGTTGTTAATTGTAAAAAAAAGATGTAGGATAAGATGATAAATGATAATCAATTTATTTGTCAGAAGCTATTGCTTATTATTATTACTAATAAAGCAGTACATGCTGAAATTGTGATGTAGTTGGTACTTCTGGTACAAGCTTTGTCTCAGCCCCCTTAAGTTTTTCAAACTGACATTACAAAATTGAGTGAACATTTTAAAAATTGTGTCGGCAAATTGACAGGTTGGTCGACGATTGAAAATGGTTTGGAATTCCCCTGTGTACGGTTTCCATTGTGTATCCCTTTTATCCCCTGGTTTAAGCAAGGGGCATTTTGTGATAGTGCACATATCTAGCCCATATGTCATGTATGGTGTGTATACATTATGTGTGGGTCTTCCACTTTGGTTCGATTTTTTGTTGTTTTTACATCTTTGAAAAATTTTAATCTGATTTACACCAGACTTGGGGTTTAAGCTGGGGGTTAAGGTGCACTGGGGTTCCTTCAAATGTGTGGATGATGTCAAAGGTCATGGATCAAGGTCCAAGGTCCTTCTGACGTCATGCCTTCCAGCTTCCGTCCTTGCCATGGGGATGACACAAGTTTACTTGCAGTATTTTTATATTTGTTATTATTCAAAAGAGAAATTTATATCATATTTTTTCTGGTTGGCATAGTACTTAGGCTGAAAACTTGTTTGAATAGTCAAAATCAAAAGGAGAAAGAGAGAAAAAAATATGAACTTGACAAAATAGTTCAGTGGTGTTTGGTATCAATACTAAAAAGTGACCCATATATAATGATGATGAGATTGTAAACCATATGAGCTATACTGCAAAAAGTGACTTGATTGGTCTTATGGTGTTAAACTATAGCCTTGTCCTTAAGTACAAAGTTCTCATCCACACTTGAACAGAGGAACTCAGTCCCTAAAAATGAGATTTTTCGTGAATTGTTTTGTGTTAACAAATCATGAAACCTAGTTTGGTATTTTTGTTTAATTTAACACACTCCAGCCTTCGAATCATCTTCTCAATATACACTTCACGGCTATGGTGACAATTCTTGCGCCTTGCGCTTTTGTGCAATTGCCCACAAAAAAGACGGGTGCCAGTATGGAGGTGTTACTGCTATCAACCCAAAACCACACCTCTTAATGTTCAGCCCAATTTGTCAATGTCCCCACTGGCGTGAGTGTGTGGCGTGGCCAGGGTAACTAAACCATGTGAGTACCTAAGGCCGGCACACGCCAAGCTTTTGTTGGTGTTCTCGTTTGCCCATTTTTACTTCGCTCCGTTTTGTTATTTCAGTTGATTGGGAAAATATGTTAATCAGTCTGCTTCTTTGTAATTGTTCATAATTTGTGTATTTAATGTGAAATGCCTTTGGTCATAAACATACACACTTTGTTATAAAAAAAAAGACCACGATTTTATTAATCTGCAGAGCTTATATTGCGAACGCAGGGATATTTTAACATTAATTTCACCTGTTTTGTTCTGAAAATAAAATAAAGAAGATAACTATAATAATAACTAACAGGGGAATAGAGTGACATGGATAATCCTAATCTTTAGGGAAGAATAATTAACTTAGTATTAAGTTTGTTTTCCTTTCAAATTACTAAGCTACTAATTTCCATTAGAAAGAGAGTCGAGGTAACAACATTATATAAAAGGTTTCTTGAATATTCATAAGGGTTATTATGTTGTAAGTACTCCTCTCCCGACATTTTTCATCCATAACTTTGGTGTTCTATATTTTAATGATATTTCCTGACAGCATAAATTTTATTATTTTTTTTTTTTTCATCTTATTATTTTGTACTTCCTTAGAACATCAACAATTCTAATTCCATTAGGTCCACAGTTCAAGGTCCACAGTTTGCTGGAATTATTTCCTGCAATTAAATAAAAATACAAGTCAACCAAATTAACATATAAAAAGATTTATAATTGTAACTAGTAACATTTGAGGTGATAAGCAAGTGTAGAACTAGGTTCCAACCTTTTTAAACCCTGGTAAAATCTAGTTTGGGGTCCACAATAATAGATAACTGTGAGTTCAGTGGGACCTTTAATGAACATCAACATCATGCATCATTTTGTGTGTAAAACACTTCTGAAACCCACCTATCACCTCAAGACACATTATTGTGAATTAGGCTGAAAATACACAAGAACGCATATCACAGATTACATTGCATTTTTATCAGCCTCTATTATGCCCTAATTATTAAGGTCAAAACATGCTAATATTGGATTATTAAAGTTTCACAAGAGTTCTCTGAGAGCATGTCGCCAATATTGCAGCCAGGTACATTACCATAATTTGAATGGATACAAAATTGCCAAAAATAACGGAATACCAATGTTCCAATATGTGATAGATCCAGAAAATGTCAATGTTATATTATAAATGTTTTGCATAAAAATCTGCTTTCAAAGTAACAATTTTCAGCCCTAGTAATGAAAGAAATCCCTCATGTTACGTTCAAACCGCGTCAGATACGTTACCGCCCTCCTGCAACGCTCTTGCAAAACGCCGAGATACATAAAGTCGAATAGTCTACACCGTGCTTTAGTATGAAGGTAATACCTGATCACGTATAGAGACTAAGTTCGGTGAAGCACCTACTTTCATCAAGAACAGCACTACTAAGAAAAAGACCGCCAGATACATTACCCAGATAGTTTTAAGTGTTTCATTAGGCAATCTACTAAAAATCTGATATTTTTTTTAAGATCACCCTTGCATTGTCCGTATTCTGAGAATATTAAAGTTTACGATTTTCAATGATTTTCAGGAATTCCTTATGTTTGAGATTTTGGTCTTTTGGAGACCAAACTGAAAAAACATAAAACCACAAAAACTGAAACACTTTTTTTTTACATAAATGGCCCTTTAGCCCCCTCTTTAGCCTACCCACCATTCTACAATTGCTCACACGAATGACAGCCATTACTCATGGGGTGAAAAGAATGGCAAAATGTTGCCACTTTCTAATCAACAGGTCTTTTGATTTGACAGAGTAGTGACCACTATTCATACAGGTTGAAGTCAAAAAAACGTTGACCGGATTGGTGTCCGCCATTTTGAATTTTAAGTAACATATATCTAACATTTTTGGTATCATCTGAAGCTGGGTTTAATTCTCTTTAATTTACTGGCAAAGATCATTCGCTCGGTTAGGTAATAGACCGAGCACCGTCCGTTGAGATCAAGTAGTAGTCTTTTTTCTGCTCTGTCCACGGATTCACATGAAATGAATAGGCGTTCAGGAAGGAAACAGTGTCCAAAGAAAATCAGGCTATTTATTACTGCGATTCCTTTATTCGAAGACTTTAGCTTGGCCTATACTTACCGATTGGAATGAATTCTTTTGCAGCAAATTAAATATAATGAAATAAGCTTTCCCGCAGATACCACATTGTAAGATATATATTTTTAAAAAATTCAAAAAATATACGCGCCGTGGTCGTACAAAGAACCTTCCTTCACAGATCTGAGTAAGAAAATTTCACCAACTGCGAATGTGAGAGCCACAAACCATTGCCACATCATATAATGACTGTGCGAGGTCTACAAGTCCGCCAAGAGGAATTCCAGGCTTCTCAACCGGATGATGAAACTATCAGCTGTTAAGACGGATCTCTTCCACTGTGATTTTGGACTGCAGCGCAACGAACGATTTCACTTTGCATTGTTCAAAACATTTTTCCCTGCCCTGGGTACCATTTTTGTGGTAAATTTCCAACAAGGGCCTCTGTGATGGTCATATGCAATTATCCAGGAAAGAAGTGAGATAAAGAGTAATCTTCCACCCTGTGGCTAAAGGAGGAGGTTTCTTTCTACAGTGTGGCTTGCCCTCTGATTGCTTTCAGCAGAAAGAGTGTCATTGGAATAATTCAGCTAGTTCATTTTCATTCCTTCATTGTGGACAGTGAGATTCAATTCCAGACAGATGCATAAAAATAATGAAAAGGGTTCACACTTGAAGCGAACAAATTACACAAATAAGACTTGTGTGATAATTAAAGAGTAATCATCAATGGTAATTATATTCAATAAACGAGTTATAAAATTTTTAATTTGTGGGATATAGCCTAATGTAATGAATTTGGACATTTGACATTTTGATTGATGGTGGGTTAGCTTATTCCAAAAACACTGTCATATGTTAAAAAAATGCAGCAAATTTCTTTTCTCAAAATTTAGAGTTATTACAATGGGTGCTTAAACCTCTTGAAGTTTTTAAACCAATTAAAGCTATATTTGGTTTAAAACCCCCCAAATTTAATTAAAAAATTAGCGACCCCAAATTTATGTCATAGTCATGGCCATATCTAAAAAAATAATATCTGGATCTTCTTAAGTTTTTGGTAGGTTTGACCATTTTGGCATAGTGGAGAGAGTTGACTTCTAGTCTTAAAGAGCCATCAATTAGCAATGTTATAATTTTAAAAAAACTATGATGATGTCCTACAAGAAAGATGGGCCTTCAATAAATTGAAAGCCAAAGCCTTAAGTGCAAAAAGGCAGACAATTGTAACATCAGCAGATATATGAATTCAGTCCCATAAAAATGTCATTTGACAGTCTATTCTAGGTTTAGACGGAGAATTGCTTAGTGATAGCTAGGGGCTGTGATTCTTTCATCTAACATGCAATCATAAGACCCTATACAATTGCTATATACTAGCCTTTTCAGTGTCATTGACATGGAAATATATACCTTGGGAATGCGTCAAAATTAGGAGTTCATAATGATAGTGTTTACGGCAAGGTATTCTCATCTAACTTTTGCCAGTTTAAGTTTAGATTGACCTCAAAGAGATATGTTTGGCATGTTTAACAAAAGCTAGGCCAAACATACTGATCATGTATGTGGACAATGCCTTTTTGTAGATGGTCTAAGGGACCCTTTTTTATGAGATTTCACTTTTATTAAACACAGGAGCTTCTCTGAGGGGATACCAAATTCTCCAAATTTGAACTTAATGGTTAAGGAGGAACCTATCAAGAATGTGGCAGGGCTGATTGGGGCAAAGTTGTACGTTTAGGACCCTACATGGTTTATGGTTAATACTACTTAAATTACCCCCAAATCGATTCACTCACTTCAGAAAACCTCTCTATCCAAGGATGCTTTAAAAAACATTTTTGTTTTAAAATAGTCCTTAAATTGAAGAAAAATGGTACAAAAACAAATACATTTTCAAGCTACTGACATGGCACGCCCATATATAAAAACACTACCGATGAGGCTGGCACCGCGTAATTAGCGATTTTTTTTTTTTCCGTTGCGCGTATTCTATGCCAAAACACGCTGTGTACCCCATCGGGATGCCCCTTGGTTGTCCCTCTAAATTTTGGACCACTGAGGGGATCGGTTACCAAGAGTTGTTCGGCCATTTAATGGCGTATTCACTTTAGAATGAGTGGTTTTTTACTGCAATTCTCCCCTTTTTCTACAAAACCCACTTATTTCTTTCAGTTTTAACACTGTTTTCCACGTAACGAGAATTTAGTTTTATCGATGTAGGTAAGTTTCATGATTTTGTTTACATGTTGGGTGTCTTTTCAGGACAGAAATGTTGCCAATTTGGAGATTTCAAAGTTGTTTATTGTTTAAACCTTGTCTGTTTTACCCATAATTTCCCCCAGGACAGAGAAATTTATACCATCAAAGGCAAGGAGAGTGTTAGCGTCACAAATCAACGTCAGACAGAGTGATCATTATTTTCCACCATTTGTACCGATACAAAATCGTTTATTGCATAAGAGGACTCGGCGCCCTAAACTAAATTACGCTAACTTAAATACAAACTTTTTGACCGGTGTTGTTGTGTGACCTACCCCCCTAGGTCTAACTCACAGGCGGAGCTACCTAGGAATTAGCTGTACCACGGTTTATAGCAGACGTCTGGAATGACCACAAATATATTGGAGATGGAGAACAACTGCGACCTGGTGGTGACTTACCACCGTTAACCTCCCCTAAGGTGTGCTTATGACTTCCAGTAACTACCTAGAATAAGTTGCACGTCATTGGACAATCAATTCTGAGAATCTCATCAAATTATAGGAAACAAAAAGGTTCCAAACTGTGACCTGGTGTGACCTTACCCCCCAAAGCCAAATCTCCTCGAGACTACCTGGAAATACGTTGGACATTATTTAGTAGACTTGACTTTTGCTAACTTGTAGTAATAAATAGAAGGAAGGCTGGGTCCTCTTGAGTCCTTAAAGCGTACATGTAATGTTATTTTGCCTATTATTCTCTTAGGGTTTTCCCGTGAGCTTTCTTCACTTCCGGTGAATACCTGCCGAAGTTCCATTAATAGTCCTAATTATTAAAATATATGTTCATGTACTGCATTGGTAGAAAAATACATCACAGATTACAAAACGCTGCCCAAAAACAGAGCAAGTTTTAACGGCCAAATAGCACCAATAACAAACACATTCAGATACTTTATCTTCTGTCTAACTTCCCTTAAGGAATTTGTTAAAATGGTAATTCAGAAGCATAACCCTTGGCAAAACACGTGGGTTAAACAAATATTTGATACATAACAGAAACTTTGTGATACGAGAAAAAGTGTGGAAGGGTGGGACGAAAATATGATCCTCACGATCAACGACTGAATGTGAAGTAACTGGCGTCAGCAAAAACAAACCCATAGCAACGGCACAACCATACTGGGCACGACCATTTCTTTCTGACTGCATGGGGTAAACGGGTTCTCTTCCGACGAACGTCAGAAAACTTTAATTACCCCAGACAGAGAATATACATCAAAGGCAGGAAGTGGTTCGCGTCACATATCAACGAATCAACAGGATCATCATTTATTTTCCCACCAATTGTACCGATAACAAAATCGTATTGCATAAGAGGACTCGCCTAAACTAAATACTGCTACACTTAAATACAACTTTGACCCCGGTGTGACCTACCCCCCTAGGTCTAACTCCCACGCGACCTACCTAGGAATTAGCTGTACCACGGTTAATAGCAGACGTCTGGAAATTATACACATAATATATTTGGATGGCGACAACTTCGACCTGGTTGATTTACCCCCCTAAGTCTTACTTCCCAGGTAACTACCTAGGAATAAGTTTACGTCATTTGACATCAATTTGGAGATCTCATTCAATTAAATAACAATAAGGTTTCCAACTGTGACCCCTGGTGTGACCTTACTACCCTGAAACCCCCAAACCAAACTTCCTCCAAGACTACCTGGAAACGACTTTGGACATTATTATAGACTTTGACTTTTGCTAACTGTCGTAATAAATAAGGAAAGGCTGGTCCTCTTAGTCCTTAAGCTTACATAATGTTATGTGCCTAGAATATCGCTAGGGTTTTTCCGTAGCTTTTCTTTCCTTCCGCTTCTGGTGAATACCTGCCGAAGTTCCATTAATAGTCCTATTATGTAAAATATATGTTCATGTAGCTGCCATTTGTAGAAACATACATCAAAATTACAAAACGCGCCAAACAAGTTACCGGTCATTCATGCCGGAAACATGAAGACTACCCCCCCCGGTGGCTGGAAGCTTATGGAATAATTACTTAGGGAGCTCTGCTGACCCAACTGGATAGAGAATTCATGTGGCATGTTATAAATGTAACCAGTGCGTTAGACAAAGTTTGTCGGAACAAAAGATTAACACCCCATGCTGTAAGGTGAACACAATCATATTCAAAGATAGCTTTGCCGTCAACATTACGAAACTTGGGTTAAAGATCGTTGAGTGCGTAATGACACAGACGTTCTCGACTTCTCACCTACACATCTTGTGTTTGCGAACTTATTGATTTTCGGGTATTTCTAAGACCCGCCCCTTTACTCTGTTCTTCTACATATGCCAGTCTAGGCAGAAGTCCGACCAGATTAACCTAGTCTTGGTATTGTAACTTTCCTAAGCCAACAAGGTTCTCCTGTACTCTATTACGGATTTCCCATGTCGTAACTAAAAATATCATTAGTACCTACAATGCAACAATAGGTTGTTGGAAATGTATTTTTTTGTGCAGCGCCTCGCCTTATCCTATTTACTAATCAGCAACAATCTACCACCACTTAGGGGGCCGCTCCAAAGCACCTTGGCCCCCTCCATGGTAGCTTATGTTTAAGGCTTCCAGCACGTGTGACAATAACTGTCGCCGACCACCCAAGTCCGCATAGAACCTGCAATTAAACAAAGGAACCAACAGCGAGCAAATTGGCTATACAGTGGTTAACTAACATAAATCACAATTTCCAAAATGTCTCAACCAAATCGTTATAAAGAGAGAGTAGATAAATCCCAACAAAATATCGCTTTACTACTCCAAGTGAGACTTACAGCATTAAGCAACATAATGTCAGAACAAACATAAGCCTATGAGGAGTGCTAAGATAAAATATATCAGCAAATAAACTCTATAAAATCATATATTTTCAAAATGGACAAACAGCGTGATAAGTTAAACTTGAAAGGTTTAAACCTAAGGTTTTATCAGACATTTCATTACTGTGTGTTTTTCACAATTCACACTTTTCCACATGCCGTAACCTTACAAAAACCGAAAAGAAATGTACACATGTTACTGGGGCCACCAAACTCTTCTTCCTGATTGCCTATTATGTTTATGTCTCAAGCATTTTGAAATGGAATGTGGTTATTCCAACTGAATACCAAAAAAAAAATTTTTTAGAAATATGACCAAAGAGTTGCATGCATAAATACTCATCTAAATGCGATCTTCAGAGCAGAACATCAAGCCTGAATCGCACCAACATAATTCCGCTATAAAAATTGATTCAGCGCATAAACTGCATCACTAACTAACGTTTAGTAGGAGGTTGCGAGTGACTAGAAAAACAGCTTTCTACCCGTAACATGAACGTATATAAACAACAAAATAACCCAAGGTGATACCAGGCAATATGTTGTCTTCTTGAACTGCTGACGTACTATACCACTTTCTATGTTCAGTGGTGAAACCTAAAAATGTCTCCAAGTGATTACCTGAAACGAAAAAAAAAATGCAAATGAAGATCCACAACCGCCCAAATTAGAGTGTGTTAAGGCAGATAAAACGTCTAAATCCCTAGTGCGAGCCTAGTTCAATACATAACCAATATTGAATAAGGAAAAATAAATTAGCCACCAATTAATTTGTCTTTGCAGTGCCGTTGTGATCGTCGAGTAATCGCCGTTGTTTTTCTTTGAAAGTGAATACTCAAATTTCCCGAGGCGAATATAAACACGAAGTGAACCAATATGATCGAAAAAAAAAAAAACAACCCTCAAATTCTAGTCAAGAATTAATTAATCAATGGATCAATGAAAAGTGGACCAATCAAAGAATTGGCAAAACAGGACTGAGTCAATAACCGAAACATTCGTGGGTCGCAACAGGGAGGCCAGTTATTCAAAGACACAGGGGTGAAGAATTGCGAATTGTGCGATGAAAATTGGAAGTTAAAAATGGCATCTATGAAAGAAGAAGTCAACGCGTGGACCGTTTAGCTTTTAGGCAATTTAAACTAAAACAACTAAAATAATGCATGCTTGTAACAAATGAAACGCTTGAATTCTGCCTGATTGGACTACACCCATGAAATTATACACTACTAGTGGAAATTAAATTTATAAAGTGTTACGATCAGGTAAATGAGTGTCTGATGTAAATTGTTGTACTGCCGAGTGTGAGTTTCCACGCCGAGCCCATTTCTTGATTCGTATCTCCGACGTCGTCGTATTTACGGGCTGTGCGGTTGTGGCCGGCCCCTATTCTGACTATGGGGACTGAAACGTGATGTTTGGCTAAGCCTAAGAAGGAACCCTTATTTAAGATGGGCGTGTGAGAATTGATAAGGAGTCGTGATGGGGTTCACCGGCGGGCATAAAATGAATAATGAGGCGGACCTTGTTGCTGTGGTCTTCTGTTTAGATATCTTCCGAAAACAGTGCGATGCCACCCGGACGAATCGAAGGTTTGGTGAGGCTTGAAGTTCCTAGGGCGCTTGACAGCTGGAACCTCTTTGATGCCTTTTTGGCAATACCGCTAATCCTCACCTCTGAAAACGCTTTTGATTGTGTGAGCCTTTTATAGCGGCACAACCTCAATTCCAAAACTCCTTTGGGGTCCCCTTTTCTTTGAGGAGCAAAGTGAACGAGCACATGTGTAGACTTGACACAGGGTCCTGTTCAAGAACACCAAACACCTCACCAAGATCCTAACAGAAGAAGAGACGGGCCAAACTACGAAACTAATGCAAAGGTGTCCGCTGAATAATGAACGTCTACAGTCGAGCTGTCCAATAGATGGCAAAGTCCTCAGAGGACAATTTTGCTCCGATAAAATAGAATAAACGGAACTAAGGGGAAGCCTATTTATCCGCACGATGGATCAATCGCAAACAAGCCCTCATCGTCAAGTGTTGCTTTACAAGAAAGGAATCGTGTGGGGATCAGACCACCGCATTAAACTGATGCACAACGAGCCTGGAAAGCTAGAGAGTTGAGAACGGTATAAGGAGTTGATGGTGGCTCAAAGCCTCTTAAGAGTGGACGAAATGAATAATGCCAAGGGGGGGGTGGGCGTCTTTCCTTATAGTCCTTTTGCTAGCTCCTCTTCCTTTTCTTTATTTGTTTTTCAATGGGCAGAGACATGAGACTGGGTTAGGTGGGCCAAAATTAGTCGCGAAATAAGGTGTGACCTGCTAATTGAATTACGTTTTCCATTGACCTCGTATCAGCGGCCAAGTACCCTGGAGGCTAATGGATGCCGTAAAGGCGTTGTGAGATTCACATACTAGAGTGGTGCCGAGAAAATCCGGTAATTGCTAAACCCGTGGCTTCTCCTTTCGGTGCGATCGTTCTTCCGAAAGCGCGGTGCCATCTGGAAGCGTTGTAAAGCGTCAGCAAGGTATTATTTTGCTTGGCCAGGCACGTGTTTGTGTCACAAAAAGTGATATGTTGTTTCGCTTCAGGCAGTTGCAAACCAAAGAAGCGAAGCGTTTCAAATGAATTTGACCACACTTGGAAGTCTGTTGTTGTTTATTAGTCGTTACTCCTGGCAAATTACTCGAGACCTCAAATGATTTGTTTCTTCCTGATAAATGATCCCCCCATAAAAACAAACTGCAACAAGAATTGGAAAAATTCCAGCCATGTGCAAGAAATTGATTTTTTAACCAAATTGGGTGTGCCATTTTCCCTGAAACCATTGTCCCGGTGACACGCCCCCAAAAACCTACATCCTACCACTCGCATCTTTGAATAGCTGGAGTCCTCTTGCCCGCCAAACAAGCTTGTTTTCTGAATAATCGATGTTCCATGTGAAGTGTTCCGAACCTGATCAATCCACATCTTCAAAATCAAACTGTAGCTGCCCTGGATACGAAACCTAACTTGTGTGCCAATGACGTTTTTCATGTGAGCTCCGCATGTCTGATCAATCAGACGACGTAAAAATGCCTCCCTGGAGTAAACCCGCTTGCCATCAGTGACAATGAGCCTATAACAGACGCAATTGTACACGAAGCGTGAATACTTGATAGACTTAAATTGGGCCCTCCTTCAGCCTTATTGGTTTAAAATTGGGCCAGCAAGTTTTTCTTGTGGAATTGAAACAGTTTGATTAACAGAATCAATTGGAAGAGCCCAAATAGTCATTTGTTGGTCGATGGAGTCCCGCTTATTTAATCTTGTTGCTAACGTGGTTGACGGGACGGGCCACAGTTTTTCACAAACTCCTCAAGAACACCTAACGGCTGCGTTGTGCATGATAAATGTGCATTTTCTTCATCATCGCTTACGCACCAGGCAGGGAAAACATCGTCAGCAAGTTGGTAATTCTGTCGTGAGCTCCTGAATTTTTAACAGCCCCATTCTAAAAAGTTGGGGGGGAAAACAGTTTTCAAATAATGACGGCGAACAGGATGCTCCCATTGGAAGGGCCTTGTCAACACTAACGTAATTGTCTGAAACCTTAAATTCCCTAGAAATTTGGTAATCGCCAGGTGACCTGAAGTAGTCTAAAGCGGACTCTATATATAGTCTCTTTGGCCATGAAGCCCCTTGTAGCAACCACCGACAACTTACACTAACTGGACTGGCTGCCACGTCAAAACGCTTGCATATTTTAGCTGGCAGCTACTGGAGTCGATGATCCCTCATTGGTGCTAGAATCCCTTCAGGAATTAAGGCTGGTGTTGAGCTAAAACTGTTCCTGGCAACTGACTTGGCACAAGAGCTTGATGAAGTCACAATGTGATCATCAATAGGCTTACCAGAAAAGGGGTCTGCGAGTGCGCGGTAATAAAGTCGAAGAAAAAAGAAAAAGAAGCTTAGAGTTCTTTATTAATTTGTCTCAATTGCCGTAGGTCGAGTATTATGGGTCAACGTGATTTTGAACATTAGGGCGCCGTCCTCGCAACCCTTTTACCGCAGTAAACCAGTTTTTAAAACCATTTGCAAAACCCTCCTTGAGGGTTTTAAGGGCTTTCTTTTTGGGATATGTTCTAATGGCGCGTGGTGGAAAAAAGAATCTCCAGATTATGGCGCGAAACGGATATTTTTGCTCACACACAAATTCCATACCTGAACACCGTGATTGCGTCACAGAATCAGAAATTTTACTTTTGCCACTTTTCTTACATTGAACGCCCGGAACCACTTTTGCCTTAACAAATGAGCACTTGTGGCTAACCAGCAGTTCTTTCGAGACAGGTTTTCTGGTAAAAGCGAAGGCAGAATCTCTCTGAAAATGCACTTCTACTTGACCTGAACAACGGCCGATTACGGCTCGGTTCCTGAAACTGCTGATAAACCTGCAGGAAGCTGCTCCTTGCACGAAAGGGATTGCTACACTGCCCTTTATGCACAGAATGATTGAAATAGAGTGAGGGCCCAAGCTCCCATAATTAACCGCCATGAACGTTGTGGCTGTGATTGCTGTCTTAATCTGAATTGTTGGTCGTAAGACCGCAACCCCAACACTCCAACCGAGACGCAGCTGTACGAATTAGGTTGGCATACATTAAGCTCCTGGACCCGAATTTGGATGAGCTCAATATAAAGCGCTAAAACCAAAATGCCTTTGTCCAAGAATGGATGAAGTAATGTATTGTTTTGTGTTATTGTTCTTCCCACCAAACTCACCGCTCTGATTAACAGACAAAGCCAAACCCTGATCCTCCGATTGCATATGGTAAAAATAGGACATCCTTCTCTAATAGAAACTGCAAATCAACGTATCGCCGTTTTTATCTTTGCTTGATCTTAGCTCGAACAATTCAACCTAAAGGCCTACAACAAAACTAACGGCGTGAAGCCTAATTGGTGCGGATAAAAGGCAACGCGATTATTCACGCTAGATCTAGTCAAAGCCGAATTACAGCTGCGACCCCCCCAGAACCGGAGCGAGGGTAATAACATTTGCAGAAAGATTTGGCAAAATTTGGTGAATCTTGTGAACGCATTAAGGCGTTGCCCATTTGGATCACTCACACTATTGATCAAACTATTTTTTGAGCTAGTACAATTCAAACCCTTAAGGCCGAAATTATCATTAGTTAACACGCCACCATTTTATGCGAGGCTTGAACCTGTGCACATTCCTGATCACCGCATTGTCATTCAAATTTTGATTCAAGCAAGATGAATTGAAATTACCTTCAACAAACGATCACGGTCTTAATGGCCTCTCTGATTGATCTTTGGCTGTTCTTGAAACTGTTGTTGGACTGTTGTACTGTTGTCTGTTCTGGTTGGCGTTGTTCCTCTTGTTGTTGTGGCTGTTCTTGATGTTGTCTTGAACTCTGTTGTTGTTTGCTGTTGCTGCTGTATATGTTGTGTTTTGGCCGGACTGTCGTAATCTGCCGGGGCGTGTCCTTGGTATTTGAGCCTGACCCTGCTGTAACACAACTTTGATTTTCTCCTCTGTTTTGCTGGGGTTTTGTACACTGTCATGTTGTTGCTGGCGACTGGTTTTGGTGTGTTGTGTAACCAGTGGGCACGAGTCTAATGCCCACTATTCTCACCATAGTGTTACTAAGCTCTTGGTTGGCTCCTTGTTTGGACGAACAGCTCCGTGACGGCCAACGCTGTGGCGACTTGTACCGTCACGCGGGTTACGTACGGAGATGTCGACTTCTGAACTCGATTAGTTGACTTCTTTCTCCCCATTTCTCTAATAAACGGCCAGAGCACGACTATAGCAGCGCTAGTATATCCGACGCAATTGTGCTCCTTTGTATAATCAATTTGGTAGAATACAAATTCTATCTAGCGAATACAACATGCCACTGAGAAAGAAAATATGGATCCCGGACGTGTCACGACTAAGTGTGAAGGTAAGCGTGCGTCACAAAAACAAAACACCCACAACCGCCATAGCAACGGCCCAACACATGAATGGTGGCACGACCATTTTCTGACGTGCACGCGGGGGGTAACCGGTTCTCTTCCGACGAGCGTCAAAAACTTATATTTCGCCTCAGTGTTTTCAAGCCCTGCCCTCTGTCCAAAAAATTAACCTTGTTCGAAAGTGTTCATGGAGCTATCTAAGGCTAGGTCTGGTTCTTTAGAGATTAGTGGATTGACGTAGTGTTCACATCCCTATGATAGGGTTGGGTCCCCCTAAACGACACTATTAAACCCTGTATTGTTATACAGGAAAAATGTGCGCGTCTCGCGTCATGATCACGTTGCATGTGTGCCTAATGGTCCCTGGTAGAGGAGATGTGTGTTTTTGGGTTTATTTCACTATCTAATGTTGACGTGTTAAGAGCCGCGCGGTGGGGGGTGGGGGGGGGGTACCCAGTTTGGTGTTGTGGTGGTAGGGACGTGCCGGGCGGGTCCGAGAGTTTGGAGTTAGGACCACATATCTTATACCGACTTTTGCCAAAAGAGGCTCGTGCGTGCTATACCAGAGATGCAAATTGGGTGAACCCCATTGTAACACAAATTTGCCAATTGTTTCCGTCACACGATTTGGGCATTGTTATAGCAATTTTGAATATTTTGGCTTTCAGATTTAAGAACTGGACTAATTTTCCAAACGTGTTTTAAGAAAATTTTGGCTTCGCGATTAAGAAATTTGACTAATGTTTCCAGTGCAAATTTGAGAACATTGTGAAAAAACAGCCGATGTGCTGATATGATGGAACAAAGTTGGCATAAAAAGTGGGTCCACTATGCTATCCGCAGAGTTCTGAAAAGGAACCCTGCGGTCTGTGCACGTCCTGTGTGGGGTCATTGTGTGTTGATGTACCGGCCCCGGGATGTAAAGAGAGACTGCCAGAGAGAAAATAATAGTATATTGGGTGTATTAGACCACCAGTAAGACTGAGCATCAAAGTGATATTGGGTTGTGAAGGGTATACACAATTATAGATTTACTGGGACGAAAATACCATTATGGCAGGTGACGTCCGTCAACTGTGTATTTTTGTATTGTGCTGGGTTCGCGAAGGAGTGGACAACATTCCCTAAAAAAACAACAAACGGGGACAAATAAACAGGTGTGGGAGAGTGTGTGGTGTGTGTGGTGGGGGGGGGGGGGTCCCTATTCCCCTCACCCCCCAGGTGCCTTTGTCTGAAATATCCTTGGATGCCGTGTGTGCTTCTTTATGTTCTTTAGCTGCGATCTGAGTACACTTACAGATGGCATCTGAATGCTTTTTGCAATGTTTTAAAGAAAAAAATCATGATCATGAAATGAATTGGAAGTTTTCTTTAGTTTCAATGAAATGTATGTTAAAAAAGTCCTTTGATGAAATTTATTCTGTGAAAAAGTGGTAGAACTTTGCCGCCGTTAGGCTTGTAGGTACTATCAGTGTTATTGTAACAGTTCTTTGAACATTCCCTGTGCAGGATTAGCTTTAAAAAAGTGATGGATCAGTCTGAAAAAAAATATTGCATGTTTTTAATTGTTCTTGAAAGGATTGAGTAGTATTTAAATTACACCGTGTACTGTCATGTGTTTGTTCTTGTTGTATCGGGTCGGGTAGGGACAAGTATAATTACTTTTACTCGGGCCAGTGTATGTGGGGCCGTTTTGTGTCGCTCATCTCCTAAATGTAGGGCCTGTTGCGGCCGTGAAAAGGGTATGTTACAAATTTAAACTGTCATGCGGGGTTTTGACCCCCCTAGAAATTTGCGGTGTATTTTTTTTTAAAAAGTGATGTTTAAAGTTGTTTTGGTGTAACAAACGGTGTATTTTTTAAATTGTTGGTTGGGTTTTTCAGTGTAAGTGGGGAAGAGTTAAGGGTTTGTTGTTTGTTACGTGGATTTTGAAAGTATGTACGAATCAGCTCGTATCCATCCGGCTGTGGTGCAAAGAGTAGTCGAAACGCCGGCGTTGCGATAGAGCGGGATTTTTTTCAAATCGCGTGTATATTTGTAGTGCAAATATGATGTTGTTGTGCAAAAAGGAAATTAGTGACGGTTGATTTACCCCGGCGACTTTGTAACATAGGTACGTGGTAGTAACGGTGTGAATAGCGGGCCGTGGGGTTACCTGAAGAGCTTTTTTTACGAAATTAACCAATGATATCGATGTGTTTGCATGCCCGAAGGACGAACCTCCTTCCAGAATTTTTGTGTACATTTTCCCCCCACTGATTATGTTTCGGTTTTTTTAAGCTGAATATTTTTGTAGATGATAGTAACGTATCTCGCAATGACCTCTTTCTGAAGATCAGGACAGTAGATTTACGTGTTTAAATTGAAAAATACCCAAATTGCTTTGCGGTAACACTGGCTATCCTGAAATGGGTTAACTTACCTCACTTCTCTTGGAATGATTACCTTAAAAATAGGACCCGTGGGTCGGGTTTTATTTTATTCACCCGTTGATAGACTGTAACCCAGGCTTGAAAAGTCATGTAACTATACCTGGTGTATCAACGATTAATAAAATAACTACTTATGGGAGTACAGAACCAGCTTCAGTGTCCTTATTGGTGTATCTGCACTCAGGAAATAAAGGGATTTGAACTGTAAATCAAATAGGAAATCAATGTCACGCTGATACTGAATTCTTGATAATTTTTACTTTGTTCGTCATATCAAAGTTGCAAGTGGTTATATGATTCACCTGTCTAGACAGCTAGGTGGGTGGCACAATGCAACCACTAATCCACTCTTCCGACTAACGATCGGTTGAGAGAATTTCTAAATATGGAACCAGTGCTGCTATGACCAACCTTTCCGTGCTCTGAATAGAATAAACTGAAGGTATTTCTAGTTTCTATGTTTATTGCACATGCTGTAACGGGAGACACAATAAATATTAGTGTGGGAGATTTTATTTGGAAGGAGTTAGAATGAGGAAAGGAGATGTGGTGGCAGTGGAGGAGGATGAGGGAAGAGTAAGTATTTGTTGTTTTTTTGAGAAGCCACGATATATCCTCATGGAATGTCCTCATACGATGAGGTGGGCAGCCCTTGCTGAAATCAGCAACTAAGCAATCAGAGAAACACGTACCATAACAAGATTTATCAATAGCAGAAGGAGGAACCATAAGTACCCCCCCCGTATAACCTGGTGACCCGGTAGGATTTCAAGAAACACTATGTTCACTAAAGTACCGGAATGGGTGGAATGTGTATTAAATCGGTGATCTCAGTGTACCTAGGCGACCTACCTACACCCTGGTGGGCAAGTCAAGACTCCATGTTAAGCCCAAAATCGGTGGATGGGGTGGGGGGGTCGCATTTCCCTTTCCCCTCTCTATGTGATGATTTAAGGCACCTCTTGCAAAGGCCTACACTGGTGGTGGTTCAGGGCCTACCTTAGGGCCCTTGATGGGGGCCCAGAGGCGAAGCCCCCCGGCAGGGTCCAGGGAGATCCCCCGGAAGCTCTGGGTTTTTCCATCTTAAAGGTAACAAAGTATGTTCAGATCACAATTTCAACAATAAATTCATTTGAAGGTACAATAATGCCTCCTTCCCTCTTTCTTTGTCTCCCTCTCGCCCCTCTTCTCTTTTCCTTTTTTTCTCACCCTTTCTTTTTCCTTTTTCCTTTTCTTTTCTTTTTCGTCTCTTCCCTCCTTCTCCCTTTTTCTTCTCTCTCGCTGTTCCTCTTTTCCCTTCTTCTCTTTCTCCTTTCCCTTCATCTTTCTTCCCTCCCTTCCCCTTTTCTCCCATTCTTCTTGTCCCCATTTTTACTTTCTCTGGCTTCCCATTTTGTATTGTCCGGGGAATTCGGGACCCTTCCTCCCGCGGTTACGCACTGTTCTCTTGAGGTTTCATCCTTTTCCCTCGTGAGTACAATGGTAAAGAAATAGAGGTATCCAAAACTGTTGACAAAAGAAGTCAGTGATGAAGCTACCCTCAGGTGAGCTAATCGTACATGTCATTCATGTACAAATACAAGCAACAACCAGTTGCCCTCCACATTTGACAACATGGTTTGGTAACAAATGCTAAAAATCAAGCACACTTATTCTACAAGAAATGCAACAGATTTTCAATACCAATATTAAAACATGTGGGATTTAGTGTTACATCTATAGCTTACTTGGGGTTAAACAATGAAATAACATTCCATCAAATTTAAAACTCAAAAATACTCATTCGTTTTTAATTTAATATAAAAGTCACTAATTCTAACTACAATTAATAGAAACAGAGTCTGGGACTTGACAGGCCTTTATACGGCTTACTTTCCAGTACACTTCCACTCAGTATATTTCATGTATACCAAAAAATATTATAATATATTGTAGTATATGTTTATACCGATGTATGATTGGGGATAAATAAATATGTTATGTTATGTATGTGTGAGAAATCGGAATTGAGAATAAAAGCATGATTTGGGAAACTAACTAATGAGATTATCAGGTGCCATATTAAGACCACCATGTGACACCCATGTGATATCCACATGTTATCTGTGTGATATCTTTATGTCATCATGTGATCTACCATGCAAGAAGAAAGCATACGTCATCATGAGGCTGAATAGGACATTAGAAAGAGATATCAGGAAATGAGACTTGTTCCTCAATGGGAATAGGGGTGGGGAGTAGAAAATGCATGTAACAAGTTTACAAAAGAGGGGGAAAGTGATACCCATTGTGTGGGATTTGGTTAATGCATTTTCATCCATCATTTTATTAAATGACTCTCATCGATCAAAAACTTTGTTGTGAACAATAGCCAGGAATAAGTCACCACATAAGCAATTTGTTGCTGGTTTATCACAATTTATATATTGACAAGTTTAGAAAATTGCAATGTTTATTGGTATCATGATGCATAAGCCATCAAATACCCTATGAAAGAGGCTAATTTCTACCAAACACCAGCGTGGGTAATTTGGCTATTTCTGAATAGCCCTTTATCCCTCCCTATTGTTGTGCCTGAAGCAATCTGGAACCAGCAAGTGTATGCAGATGGTCATGAGTAAACGTTGAACCAATCAATACTGGTTGTATTGAACGGGGTATGCCAGCTTTGGAATACATACTCCTATTGGGTGTCTTACTGATGCATACTTCTCATCAATAAAGCCCCTACTGATTAGCATCATTACAATGTTGCCGATTTCTCAATTAATCACCTTGTTGGGCTCTTATTTGAGAAGTATTTTACTGTATTTACTGGTGTAATGTGGTTGTATTTTGCAGTGTCCATTGCGGCTCTTTTGGGAATGGTAATTAATTTTTGTGCATTATTTTAGAAAAAAGCCTTTTCTTGAGATTTGTGTTAGATATTTTTATAATGTCAGCGATATGACAGGTGATTGATTGAAGACGGGTGATGATTTAGGACAAGGTGGAAAGAAAGATAACTATGCCTCGATATTTTGCGTCTTCCTTGCATGTCTTAGGCCCGATATTACACAGACGGGAAAAAGTTGCCCCACCTAAAATGAAACTACAATCCAACTACACCTCATGATCATCCTGGTATCAAAGTTTGCAACATGACACAGGTGATTTATGTATGGTTGTTTCTATGGGTGATGAGCTTGATCATCAATCACAAAAAAAGAGTGTGCTGTGATATTTTGCTGAGTGTTTTCCAAAGCAAAGTTTTGGTTGAAATGCATACGATATAAGGAAACGTTTAAAAGGTGGTAAGTACTTCATCAGGATTATTTCTGCATCCTTTGCAGGAGGAATTCCGATATCTGTGCTATGGAAGCCCTGGAAAAAAGAGATAGTTTCATCTTGTATGATACAGCACTGCAGTGCTACACAGTATGGCGGATCGCGAGATCAGCAGATTTGTTTTAATTTAAATTTTGAAGAACCGGCTGTGTATTTAGATGAAATAGGTGTGCTTAAGATTTTATCTGAAGTTAGGCCTTCTCTGATCTTACAGGGAGCCACAACTAGTAAATTCTTACCCTTAGTTTCAACTATTGGCCATGGAATGTTCTGTTACAAAGGGGAAAATTTTTAAAAATGTTTGACTGGACCCTACTTTAAAAAATGCTCCGTTTTAATAAAAATACAAAACCTACAGATACGACTGAATTTGCACGTAAGATTAGGTTTACACATAGCTTACAGGCCAATGGCGTTTAGGATGATATAAAAATCTCAACTTTTTTTTAGGTAAGTCAGGGAGGACAAGGTTGTGGATCACAAATTCCCCTTTAAAATCATAAATGACTAAAATAGTCACCTGAAATGCTCAATTCAGTTTGGGTGATGCAACAAACCTTTTGTGTAGTATTTCGGATCTGGAATTTTATACAAAATTGTACTTTTCTATATGAAGGACATCTAGAGGATGTGCATTAGTTATTTCACACAGTGATTTAGTATGGGACCAGCATTCAGCATTAGGTACTTCAAAAATTTATGATTTCGTACGAATTAAGTTCCTCATTCAGTGTGCACATTCTCTAAGGGAATCTGAGTAGGCCTTTAACCTGTTTAAAGACAGCACACAACATGTACCAGGGTCCAATTTTTTATATGTTGTTTCCGCACCATATCACCAAAACATTTCAAATTGAGACAATTTGGCTAGCTGTTTGAATTGTATGGAAGCACAAATGGTACCAAAGAAGCCAGAGGACAGAATATGCAAGCTAGTGTAGTGACCACATATTGGGGAAGCATTCAGAACATCGAAAACGAAAAGAAAACATTTTATGACCTTAAATTTCGCTGGAATTATGAGAAAATATGAACTTTCTTAAAAATCTCAATTTTGATTGGGAAAGTTGGGGGGACAAGATTGTTGAAGGGTCACCCACCTTTAATCATGTTATTCAGATTCATTTTCCCGTTTGGACAACCTAACATATGTTTCCTTTGATGTTGGAAACAAGGAAAGCAGTCATAAAGAAAACCCCATCATTTAGGTCACAGAATACAGCAACAGTTGGTTATTTTTCAATTATGCCAAGGTTGTAATCACGGCGATGATGCATTAAATGCCCCATGACTATTTTTCAGGGAGCACATTTCAAAACAAAATTTTCCCCATAGAGTTGACAAGCAAGGCGTGTGTGTGAACAAAACTGTGAATGGAAACTCGCGGGGCTTCATCTTAACCAATCGTGAGCACAAGGACAGTACTAAGTTTGGCAATTCTCTTCTTTAAGCTTGCAACCCTCTCTCTCTTCTCTTCTTTTAGCTTTCAAATGTTGCCAACAAAAAAAAAAGGTGGAAATTTTCTCAGCAGACCCTGAGGACATATTTGTTAAACGTTTGCACCAAAGTGCTCAATGACTTTCTATCGCTAGTTAAATGATAGAGTATGCAGGTTCGGTGTATCCAAAGCCTTTAGGCCAGTAGTCCATTATACCAAAGCCTCGACTCTCTATTGGTCAAAATGTTTTTCCTGCTGGCCACGAGGGTAACATCAAACCTACATTGGGTTGCACTAAGTACTACAGTCATTGAAAAATTTAAGTTGACATATCATATTGGTACCCCAGATATTGAAGAGTACACTCCATATGAAAACCTTTCAACCCCGGGTAGTAGATTCGATAGTTATAACACATAGTCAGTGACATTTGAGATGGATTTATTACCCTTTCAACCTGGTGATTCTGTTTAGGTTAGAACACACATAGTCAGTGGGCTTTTTGAGATGGCTTCATCTAAACCTTTCAACCTGGTAGATTCTGTATAGTTATAACACAAAAGCTTGGCCTTGAGATGGCGTCCATCTTAACCTTTCAACCCTGGGTGATAGATTTGTATAGGTTATAAACACTTAAGTCAGTGGCCTTTGAGATTGGGTTCCATTCTTACCCTTTCAACCCTGTTAGATTTGTAAGGTTACAACATAAGTCAGTGGCTTTTGAGATGGCTTCCTCGTAACCCTTTCCACTCTTGTGTTTATAGATTCTGTATAGGTTAAAACACAAAGTCAGTGGTTGAGATGGCTTCCATATAACCCTGTCACCCGGTTGTAGATTCTGTATAGGTTATAACACATAAGTCAGTGGCTTGGCGATGGCTCCACTAACCCTTCAACCATGGAGTATTCTTATATAGGTATAACCGATACATAAATCAGTGGATTTGAGCTGGCTTCCATTTAACCCTTCACCCTGGTAGATCGTATAGGTATACACAAATAAGTCAGTGGCTTTGAGATTGGCTCCCATATTACACCCTTTCCACCCTTGGAGATCTGTTTAGGGGTTATAAACTAATCAGTGGATTTTGAGAATGGCTGCCATCTTCACCTTTCAACCTGGTAGATTCTGTAAGGTATTAACACATAAGTCGGGCTTTGAGTGGGCTTTCCATCTAACCTTTCAACCCTGGTTAGATTATGTATGGTAAAACACAAAATCAGTGGATTGTGAGTGCTTCCATCTTACCCTTTCAACCCTGGTAGATTCTGTAGGTTATAACACATAAGTCGTGGCTTTTGAGATGGTTCCATCATTAACCCTTTCAACGCTGGTAGAATTCTGTATAGTTTAGAAACACATAAGTCTGTGGCTTTTGAGATGGCTTCCATCTTACCCTTTCAACTCTGGTAGATTCTGTATAGGTATAACACAGACATCAGTGGATTTTGAGATTGGCTTCCATCTAAACCCTTTCAACCATGGTAGATTATGTTAGGTTTAAACACATAATCAGGGGATTGAGATGGCTTCCAGTTTAACCCTTTCCACCCTGGTAGATCTGTATAGGTTACCAATATAAGTCGGTGGCTTTGGGCTTTGAGATGTTCCATTCTTAACTCTTTCAACCCATGGTAGATTCTGTATAGGTTCTAACACATAAGTCAGGGCTTTTGAGATGGCTCCATCTTAACCCTTTCAACAATGGTAGATTCTGTATAGGTAAACATAAAGGCGGTGGCGTTTGAGATGGCTTCCATCTGAACCCTTTCAACCTGGTAGATTCTGTATAGTTAAAACATAAGTCAGTGGCTTTTGAGATGGCTTCATCTTAACCTTTAAACCCGGTAGATCTGTTAGGTTATTAAAACACAAATATTAAACCAGTGGATTTTGAGATGGCCTTCCCATCTTACCTTCAACCCTGGTAGATTTGTATAGGTTATAACACATAAGTCATTGGCTTTGAGATGGCTTCCATCTAACCCGTTCAACCCTAGTAGATTCTAAATAGGTTATAACACATTAAGTCAGTGGCTTTTGAGATGGGGCTTCCATCTTAACCCTTTCAACCTTTGTAGATTCTGTATAGGTTATAAACACTTAAATCAGGGGATTTTGAGATGGCTTCCATCTTAACCCTTTCAACCCTGGTCGATTCTGACAGGTTATAACACATAAGACAATGTGGCTTTGAATGGCTTCCCTCTTAACCCTTTCACCCTGGTAGATTCTGTAGCGGTTATAACACATAGGTCGGTGGCTTTTGAGATGGCTTCCATCTTAACCCTTTCAACTCTGGTAGATTCTGTATAGTGATAACACATAATCAGTGGATTTTGAGCTGGCTTCCATCTTAACCCTTTCAACCCTGGTAGATTCTGTATAAGTTATAACACATAAATCAGTGATTTTTTGAGATGGCTTCCATCTTAAACCGCTTCCTTTCCCCAACCCTGGTAGATCGTATATGTTTTATAACACATAAGTCAGGGCTTTTGAGATGGCTTTCCTCTTAACCCTTTCAAACCATGTAGATTCCCCCTGTTTAGGTTACAACACATAAGTCGGTGGCTTTTGAGATTGCTTACCTCTAACCCTTTCAACCCTGGTGAATTCTGTATAGGTTAATAACAATAAGTCAGTGGCTTTTGAGATGGCTTCCATCTTAACCCCCTTTCAACCCAGGTAGATTATGTATAGGTTAGAACAAATAAACGGTTGCTTTTGAGATTGTTTCCATCTTAACCCTTTCAACCCTGGTATATTCTGTATAGGTTACAACATAAAGTCGGTGGCTTTTGAGATTGCTTCCATCTTAACCCTTTCACCCTGGTAGATGCTGTTATGTTCTCAACATATAGGTCGGTGCTTTTGGAATGGCTTCCATCTTAACCCTTTCAACCTGGTAGATTCTGTATAGGTTATAACACATACGTCATTGGCTTTTTGGATTGCTTCCACTTACCCCTTTCAACCGCTGTAGATTTGTTATACGGGTTACAACTATAAGTCGTGGCTTGTGAGATGGCTTCCACACCATGACTGCCAGGCATTTGGGAAGCCATCTCAAAAACCACTGACCTTAAAAAAAGAATGCATTTTTATGCTTTATTTTGGTTGTGGTCATAAAATGCTAATTTTTAAATTTTTGACAAATTCAAACATTTTTGATCTCTGAGCACCTACATTTAGCAGCAAGGCTCAAGGGAAAAAACTAAATGGACTAGAGTGTGTTTACTATAAAATGTTTACTATAAAATGAAACATAACCTTTATAAGTACCTTGAGCTACACTGGAAGGTCCAAGGTCCTAATGCAACCCTATGTAAACATACTGTAGTAGCTAATATTGAAGTGTATTTTGGCACAACTTGAAGCACTCCCTCCTCTGACAAAATTGTATATAATATATGACAAAAGAATGGGGGGTCTTTGGTCTACATTAACGAACTAGGGTGTAGGTATTTTCCTTGTAGTCACCATCAACTTGGATAGAATTGGTAGGTCTTAAATGTGCTACAAGAAGATTTTTGGAGGCAACCCAAATATTGTGTCTGGCCAATATGTGACCAGGGCTTGATAATAGTCAGGGATTATAGGAAATGGAATCATATTGCTACTGGATGGCCATAGACGGTACTACTTGCAACTGCCATCAAATGTGCCATTGTAGAGTTACAATAGAGGTTGTGGCGCTCTCACCCCAGGCTCTCATCACTTCCCTCTACCCCATGGTTTGTTTGGCCCAAGGGCAACATAAACCATGTGAGAGCCCCGTCCTTCGAGGACGTTAAGCCGTCGGTCCCATGTATGGGAAAGTCACAATCATGCATGCAATTGCACAGCTAGGTCGAAAAGAGTAGGTGGTAAACCCATAGCTGTCCCCTTTCATCCCGGTGCTGTTTGTGTCCTTGGGCAAGATTCTTTCTTAGTCTCGATTGCCTCGCGACCCAGGCGACAATTGTGGGGAGCTGTTATGGGGTAATGTTACAATCTACGTGCTGAGGAAGCTGCGATACGGTTGCGCCCTAGTTGAGCGAAATGATTCTGATGATTTTCCCTATGACAGCGTATAATTATCGGACTGGAGCATGCCAGCTCAGGCCGTGAGGGAAAAACAATTCCCCAGCATCTGTGACTATCTGAACTTGGTCACAATGCCCCGTGGTCACTTTAAGACACATGTCACGTCATCAGTAGTTAGTAAAAATGGTGTATAATAGTAATTTCTATAGAGTGACACTCATAGATTTCTGACCGTGTATTTGGTACCGAAAATGTCTTAAAAGAGATAAAAGGGTGATTTGAATTGCTTATATTTCAATATAAAACAAATGTGTACAAAGAAACATTTATCAGCTTAATCCTTTCAGAAGGGAATATTTTGATTGAAAATCTTTACATCAGGGCCAAAAAACTAGTACTTTCCATTTTTTAGGGACACTGATATGTGAAATCTTCCGATACACCTTGAAATATAGCATTACAATTAGAGTGTCTTCTTGCAAAACCTCTGATCAGTGTAACATAAGAATTCAAACTTCTTTAAGTAAATTGACCAGATGGGTTAATAATTAGGGCGCTCTGGTAATAACAGATATATGAAGGACAAAAATGTTGCCATGCTAATGTGAATGATGGTGGCAACAAATAGATAAAAAATCAAAAAACAAAATATGACATGAAATTATAAGAAGTGATCTGTCTTATTTTAATAATATTAAAATAATATGGAAAAATTGACAGTTGCATTTTTCATTTGAGGCAGAAAAGCTGTTAATTTTCTTTATCTAAGTAGTTTGGCCTGCTTTATGTCAGTAATATTTTGGATGTATTTCATCAGCAAAAGTTCCCTTTTTTACCATAAATGGGGGTCTGTTATTAATAGGCAGTAATGGCTGTGTGTGTAGTATGTGGTGTGTGTGGTGTGTGTGTGGGCGGGGGGGGGTTACCCCTGAGAAAAAACATATTTTTTTGTATCAGTGTGTAGTTACATATGTCCTTTCTTCAAATGAAGTTACAAAATATAAGTTTTGACGTAATGATTGAGAGTTACATATAGATGTCAATTATAATAGATGTTATTATTTGGCAACATGGTACCTTCCGACTTGACGATACAACCCTGACCCCCCTGAAGGTTGGGGGTACCTCCATTGTGTTTGTCTAAATGACCTCAAAGATTGAACTTACAAATAGGATAAAAGTCTTAGATCATATTCGTGTGTTTTTTCTTGTTTGTGTTGGACAGGGAATCATCCGTGAGGGGGATGGTAACCACACACCACCCTGGTCGAACGAGGGTTAAGGGTGACTAGGCAAATAAAAGTGCGTCAAAACAACATTTGTTTCCATCCCGACTTGGTTACCTTAATCAGTGGAAAAAGGGTATAGGTAGATATGTGCCGCGAATAGGGGTACATTTTCAGCCCTTACTATACCAAGGGTCGTTTTTCCCACATGCTATACTAATTGATGGGTCATTTTTTGAGGTCATTGATTCCTATATAATTAGGGCCATTTTTAAATTTTGTCGCAATTTACTATGAAAAGGGGTCAATTTTTCTGATTTTTTTTTTTAATGCTATTTTTGTTTTTTGGTTGATTTTTCCGATTTTCGGAAAAGTTACTATGAAAAATGGGCCGATTTAGCTTAAGATTACTATGAAATGTTGTGAATTTCAAAGGCCACTATAGAAAGGGTCAAAATTTCGGAAGCAACTATAGAAATGGCTCATATTTTGAACCATTTGGTCATATAAAACATGGGTCAATTTTTTTACTCGGCGGACGCCCACAACTTACCCAATTTGGGGTCGAGTACACCACCCCCCCCCGGGTGAACACCTTCCCCTTCCACCCCACAATGACAACAAACCCTTTACAGAATAAACCTGTTTAAAGTAAAATCATTGAACCTGCCCTAACCTAACACTAACCCTAACTCTTAACCCAAACAGGGTTGTGAATTCATGGTCGTTAGGTTCGGGGAAAAGCCTAACAAAAAAAGTTTGTTCTGAGAAGTTGAAAATTTAGTTTGGACATATAAGAGACAGCAAACTGATTGAAAAGCAGGTGACACCTGGATATACCGTGCGTGAGACCCACCACATTGATAAACAAGAGTTAAAACCAAAGATGACAACATGCGGAATTTTGAAGACAATGTGACTCTCAATTATCCCTAGAGGCAAACTGTCACTAGAGATGCGCCAAATTCATGGTGACATCTTGTCAACATCGATTCATTAATTGTTTTTGAATTTTATCGTCAAGGAATAATTCGTGCCCACATTGAAACCAAACAAGAGTATGACTAGTGCCTTAAAATAATACGGTCACCCATCATTAGATATTTGGTGTTAAATTGGCTGATATTTTAAAAAAGCTAAAAGTTTTTTCTCCGGGCAAAACGCTTGTCACCTCGGTTAGAGCTGGTGAATTGGAGTTCTTTTGTGTGTGTTTCCTGGCTCTGGGCATGGGTTTAGGGCTTCCAGGCAATTAAGTATTATAAACTCTGCTTGCTTTTATGACACAATGCTACTTAATGTTGTTAGGTAAGAATCTAGAGTAGCATGATGCTGCAAGTTTGTTCTGTGCTAGATCAGCAGGAATTAAACTGGATTTGTAAATCTGTACATCCAAGGATTTCTGTCATTACATAGTGTCTTTTGACATGTTACTGGAATAATGGCGATGCAACACCCAAATGTATTAAATGTACCTATGCTGGTGTATTAATTCATATTGTTCTGAGGTGTTCATGTGTAATGATGAGACTATAAATGTGGGCGTGGTAATTGATGATATGCAATTCATTCTTGAATGTTTTTGGTTGAGATTTATCCCAGGTGGCAGGAACGTACTGTAAAAAATGATGAAAAAATGTTTTTTAACTGGGCTGGGCCCGAAAATGTGGACTTAAATAACTTAAAAAGAACATGTTTTAACTGTGGGTTGAGTCCAGTTGCCAGTTAAAAACAAAGTGTGTTTTATTTAAAATAATTTTAACAGTGTGGGGATGGAGGGAGACATCCTCTATGTTATGCAACCTTCGGGTTGTGTCCTCCCACGACATGTACGCGTAGTCTTGGCACCCAGCGCCGCCCATTGTTGAAAGAAATTCTTGGGCAAACCTTGGCAAATCTTAACTGCGCTAGGGAGTTATAAACCACATCATTATCGGCTAAACGCTCTAAACGTGGGAAACTCCACGTACACAGCAGTGTCAGAAGCGTGATTCTGTTTTTTGGTACCTTGACGGTTTTATAACTGGAGATGCGCAAAATACTTGGGCCTATGTTAACGATTACACACCAAAATATCCTAATAAAATTGTCTATGTTAGCTGACTAGTTTATAAGATAGGTTTATTTTGGAAAAAGGCGAAAAAAATGAAAAAATACGATCAATTACAGCATTTTTCGACCTTATCAGATCTTATCAGATGGTCTCAATTCTTGATTGTGCTGACTGTAAGTCATGCCACACGCGTAGGCTTACAAAACTAGTAGCAAGGGTCTTTTTTGAAGGAACCCATTTCTAACGATTGACCACCTGATTCGTTGATTTGCGATATCCGATATCGATATCGCGATAGCGAATTCTAGCGCATGTCTAAGAATAGCGGCCAGTGAGCGAGCGGATACGGAATAGGTGGTGCTGTGTCCCAGCACTAGAGATACTATAGGAGCGTAAATGGTGGTGTCCCTAAAATTTGTGAAGAGCCCATTGGATAGGACACTGTAAAATGCATGTTAGTGTCTACCGATCACCTCTAATATCTGTTTCTATTCAGATTTTAACATTTCAAAAGTCGGTTTTCATCCAATTTTGTTTTTTTGGCTGCTAATCGTGCCATTTTCGACAGCAGAAGCTGCCAGAAAGTTGCAGATTGATTTAGGGCAATCCACCAAAAATGGTGCAATTGTAAGTTAGGAACACATACACACTCTGGTACTTAAAATAATAAATTGATTGTTTTCAGGTGTTTGTGAATTTATTTACCGTTTTTGGTGGCTCATTTTGGAACAATTTTAAGTTTGGACCTCTTTGATAATTAGTTTAAAAATAGTGATAGAGAAAATGGTAAAAATGAGAATTTTCCGATACCGATTCAGATCCGATAAGTTCATAATCGGGCCCATTTCAAAAATACCGATCATACTGTTTATTCTCTAACGCACATCTTTAATTTGTATTCACTGCTAATTCTATCCAAATTCAAGTTTAGGTTAAGCATTTGTTCAAGTTTGGTTTTGGAAAAAAGAACGTTATTTACATAGTTCAGGAAATATGGTGTTAAAGGTAATGGAACTATAAAGGTTGTTTCCACTAAGTCAGAGAATTAAAAGATAAGATTTGTTGTTTGCCTATCGATATTCATATTAAAGATTGCTCAATGGGACTCCCTAACATATAATGCCCAGTTTGGGCCCAGCCCCTAAGGGTGTTCTGAATCAATCCCACAACACTTGCATTGTGCCTATACTGTACGTACTTAAAACATGTCAGTACTTATGGTAAAAAGTGTTCATTGTTTCCAAGAAGTTTAAAAGCCACAAGATTTTCATGATCATAGCAAAAATTCCCTTAATATAGCACCTTGTGGGCTAAAATGAGTGTAAAGTCCGAGTCCCTTTTTGTGTTAAGACTAGGATTTTTGTGGGAACACCCCATCTTATTGAGTGGAAATTTCCCAAACTGGTTGGCATCACATGGGATTTGACTGCAATAGCACCTCTGGCCCCAGCCCTTGTGTACTAAAAGCACCATGAAGAGTGCCCAAATATCAACTTTCAACTTGTCCTTTTGTAATCAAACTTGTAGTTGTTTTTTGTGGGCCGCCAGCTATAGCTGGCAGGACCACTTATGCAATCCTTGTGCGGTGTATGTGTGGATGTGTTGTGGGATGTGTGTGTGGATGTGTGGTGCCCAAATTGTTAAGTTTTTTTAAATTCACCTCAATTGAAAAGTTTAACTTCAATTAGGAACCAAACTTCTGTCAAAGATGCACAATGGGATCCGTCAGATGTTTGCTGGGTCAAAGGTCATGTTGAAAAGGTCCAAAGGTCATGTGAGGTCAAGTTGAAAAAAATACAAAATTAAAAAAAATGTAAAATTCATCTAAATTGGAAACTTGAGTTCAATTGGAACCAAACTTTTGTCATAGGGGCACCATGGTATCCTTCATATGTTGTTGATATCAAAGGTCACGTGCCAGGTCAATGGGGCGGCCCACAGCTATATTCTTTGGAATATAGCAAACGGGCGGGAAAGCCGAGAACCGGCAAATTCTAGTTATCCCTATTTTTCAGACTGATCCATGATGTTCTGACCTTTTAGTTACATATTCTTCCCCTTTGTTGATATTACTTTACCCGATTTCTTACAGAAATTGACATGGTTCCTGTTTTGGGCAAACCATCACAATGACCTTTTGGGCACATTTGAAGAAAAATATCTGTTAAAACTTGTTTTTTTAATGCTGTTCAGATTAAAGAGACAACCTAGATAATTCAGACAAATTACAGGACAGCAAAAACAAATAACAGCAATTGATAATCAATTTCCCAGTACTATTCATTTAAGAAACAGCCTTTACATTCATTTTAAAAACAAAAACATATGAGAATAAAAAAAAAACTTGGTGTTAATCTAGAAACCTGATTATAACATAAAAGATTTCATTTATAATCCCAAGTGCATGTTTGTTTTGCGTCCCTAGTCCTCACACACCCCTAATAGGAGAAAGTCCGTTAACCACATCTTGTTATCACACCCCTATGGGCCGTTCTCTTATTTCTCTTTAGGACTCCACTCAACTTTTTCCCCTCGTGAAATTGATACTCCATCCATGCCACTGGTTCTCAAAGCAACGCTTATTAGTCCATTGATTTTCACTTTCGGGCATTAACCTTTCCTTGATAAAAGATCAAAGAGTGTTCAAGAATTAAAGATAACAAAAAGAAGGGGTAAAAAGAGATTGGAAGGAACCATTCCTATTGGTTATTTCAAACTTGTTTTTGTATTGGCGATGATATCAGGTGTAATATACCAGACACTATTTTTTTTGTGGAATAATTCTAGATTTTCTGTCATTAACAACTGTTTTTTATTCATGTTCTAAATCCATGCCTATCACAATATAAGACTGACTTCCGGGTTGTGTAAAGATTAAGATTTCGTCCTAATTAGAATTAATGTTTACAAGTTTATGACAAAGATTTATGATTAGGTTTGGAAAAATCAAGAAATGGTCATAATGATTCCATTTTCCATCCATGAGCTAGTCACTAAAAGGTAGAGAAACTTTTGGCTAGTGGCCTACACCTTAGTCCGAACCCTGCCCTAACTTGTTTCTATTAATGTTTGTAGATTTTGCCATTTAGAACACGCCCATGCATCAGTGCTGGAAAGAAAAGTGTCTCATTTCATAGAATTGATAAAACTGATCGTCCATGTGAGGCAAGAAGGTCATAAGTGCAATCGCTGCCATTTGCCAGCAATTCCCATACACATACTATCTGCCAAGTCTTGGTCAGTGGCTCTTGAAATGTTTCTTCATGTTACTTTGTAGCCTGAAGAAAAACGTTTCAGAGTCACTGACTCATGAAAGGTCAAGTTTAGAGTTATCTTATATGTGCCGCCACAGCAGATGTATCACATGGCACTATGCATGTGCAACCTTCTGGCACTCACCAATATCAGATATAACCTTTTACAATACTGTCTGGGGAAATATCGTCTTCATCACGACTCCGTAAGGTGTGGCTTTCAATAAGTACAATAAGTTGCCTTGAGTTTTTGCTGCCTTATTTTGTGGAAAACCTCTCATCTTTGTGTTCAGGCTCATACTTCATGATGTTGCCATACCGCACGCAGAACGTTGTGTCTGCCCAAACCATCAATGAAATAATAAAATAAGAAAACAGAAATACTCCTCTAAAAAAGTTGGCCATACAGAACCATTGATCTATGCCAAACTATATCTTGACAAGACTTGAGAAATGTTTAAGGCTCTAATGTGAAGAAGTTTCTTATCTACTTCACTGCACAGCTATAGTGAGTTTCAGTGGGTAATTTTCTGGATCAATTACTGTTTAAGGATACTCCTTAAGCTTTAGAGTTTTTGCCTGGAGTATTTGTTGACCGCATGTGTATTCACCTGCGCATTTCTATTCTGTGGCTTAACCGGTAGCTGTTTAATATTATCCACAAGAGCCTTTATTTTGGGATATTGGTCCACACTACAGGACTCAAACATTAGGGAGGAAGAACATTTGTTAATTGGGCTACAAACAAAAAGTCCCCAGATTTACTACTTCATTTTTGAAAAGGAAAAAAAAAATGGAGCTGATTTAACACATTTGTGGCCAATATACCAAATTTCATGTAATCCTTTATTTAGCCGATTAAATTATTTAAAATCAAAATGCTAACTTAGGATGACTTTGTAGCTGGGGAAAAAGGGTGGCCCAAATTAAAATGAACACAAATTGTTGGACTTTGCATACATTTTTTCAACTAAAAACAAGAAACAAAATGTGGTTGCATTTGGCTTTGCCTTTTTTTTGCCATTTTCTTTTGATCTTGATTTTTGTTGCCTTAAAGTAACATACCCTAATTTTCATTACAGATAAACACAAGAAAAGTGGATGATCTCTTCACCCTCTGTGTTCTACCATCTTCTTACAGTATCTCTGATGGCCTCATTACATGATATGTCTGAGCAACCAATCCAAAAATTATGTGGTTTTTGCACCTTCAAGCTAATTACGACATATAATCATATTAATGACCATCAAATCAGTTTGGCAGGGCCTAGAGGGTTAATCAAAATGGTGTTTTGATTCTGCTTTCGAAATGTGAACTCTGCCATATGATCATTAACCACTGAACAGACTGGTCTGTGTTTGTCATGTTTGGTAAACAAACCAGTTTGAATGGGTGAAGGATTGGTAATCTCTCATGAGATTTAATATTAGTTTCAAACACATTACTAGAAAATTTTGTCAAGTTTTTTGGAATATTGAGCACAACTGAGTGCATTAACTGACAAGCCAAAAATGTTGCCTTGAGGACTAAAACCCTACTTGAATGATGAACCATACTCAGTCTTGCTAAGTATAAATTATAGTTAATTCCTTTGTACCTTTAAAGATGTATCACACAACTTAATTGGGAACCACTAAGTGGTCCTCTAGTTATCCCAACAAAACATTGAACTGGTATTCTAAAAGGGAGACTAACTCTAGACTTGGGGTTTTTAACCCACTGTTAGTCCTACATGAGTGGAACCTTTTTTTCCTTCCACCAACTCTAAAAATGTGCTGTAAACGGATTGAGAAATATTGTGTCATGGATGGGCTGTTCAGCCCATCTATGATGATTTTCTCACTATTACATTTAACTTTTGCTTGTATTTTGAAAGGAAAAAGGTCCACTCTGTAGGACTAACCCTGGTTTAAACCCATGCCTAAAGTTCTCTTGCTTTCAATACCAACCTTTGTGGTTTTTATTTTCCCATCTGGGAGCCCTCCCTGACTGAATGATATAGCACAGCTGTAAGGCATTCTTTGTGATTTACAAAAATTTTTCCATGGTGTATTGCCAGTCTTAAATCCATCATGCAAGTTGCTAAATCATTAGGCCAAAAAAAAAATGGTTTGGTCTCAAAGCTTAAGCGTGCGTTTGAAATTTCGCCGAAAATTGAAAAAAAAGTTTATGGGGACTTTTTTTATTTTTTTTTTTTTTCAAAAACAAAAGTCATGACCTCCAACTTTTTTGTTTGACACTGGAATTGTGAAATGCACGATTCACAGCAATCCTGCGACCTTCTCGCGGTGAACCGACTATTTTTACGTTGACTTGACAATGCATAGACGATATTACTGGACACCAACGTGCGAAGTGAAAACACTCCACCACCAAATAAATGGCAATATACTTTTCGTAAAGTGTGCAGGCTCGATACGGGTGGAAACTTCACTAAAGTGGCTGTTTAAGCGTCGCATATACGCAAACCAAATTGATGACCCCCCATGCATTAAATTACATATTAAAGTTTTAAATCGATGTGCAAACCTTGATATATGATTCCTTGGATTCAAAATCTTGCCGCTTTCAGTTCCAAATCGCGCATTCAACACAGGTATATTTACGTGTATTTCAATGCGGCACTTTTGTTTATTTTTACTGGGTGCGGTCATAGGTCAATTGCAACTCGCGTATATACATGTGCTGCTCGGAAAGGAACGATGGATACAGTTATAATTCTTAAAGTTACAGTTGAATCTGGCACTATAAACAAATGGATTCTTCCATAATTCCACAAAACTGATAGAACAAAACTCTTAAAAGAATATTGCAATTGAACTGTTTTGGGGGAAATCCCTGTGTGGATCTGAGGCGGAAATCGCTGATGTTGATACTGGGCATGACTGCAGATTCGATACCATGGTGGATGTACAAGCACGGGTGAAAGAGTTGACGATCATTGGGTGCATGCACATTGATATTTTTTGCCGAGCACAAAGAGTTGAAAATTAAAAAAAACAAAAATACCGCCATACCGCATTACTTTCAAGCCACTCATCAGCTTTGAGACCAACTATTTTTTTTTTTGGCCTTATGTACGTCCTTTTATTTACTCCAAAGACACATTCTAATCCTTTGGTGTAATATAAGTCTTTCGATTTAATCCCACATACACACCGCTGGTAACACCTACCAATGTCCTTTCCCTACTCCAACAAAACGTCTCTTCTATTAGACCACCCCAAGTCCTGAGGGGCCAATGCCAATAGAGGGATCATCTTACGACTTCCTCTTCTCAATACACATTAAGCCTATGATCCTTGGTATCGCTGAAATAAGGACATCCAAGTAGAAGAAGAGGAGAAGAAAGAGAGGGGGGGTAGTGCTAAAAAGAGAACGGAGAAGAAAGAAAATACTTGGGGTATTTATAAAACAGAAACACAGAAGCATACAAAGAGGCTAAAAAAAATACAGATGTCTTGTGAGGAAGTTTATGTTTTGTATGTGTGCAGTAATGCTAACAACTATAAAGGAGAGAGTTGTGTTGTTGTGACTTGTGTAGTGGTGCCAGTTATAGCTGTTTATAGAGAAGAGAAGAAAAATCTTGCGTATTGGAATTTTCATCAATTGCTGGGTTTGAAGGGTCTGCAAGTTTGAGAGACGATTAGTATCTTAAAGACGTTCATACATAAAAAGGTATATCCACTTACCCACCAGGTTTAAGATCCTGCGTGAATTTTGGTGAAAAGAAAAATATTAAAAATATCTTTAAAATAAAAAATAATTGTGATGGATAATGATAACTAGAATAAGCTTGTGAGTACACACCAGTATTCACGACGTATAATAACTAATATTTATTTTTCTGTGCTTTTATTCTGCAGATTTTACTGACAAAGAAAGGAAGTACTGAAACTGGATCTGTAACTAGTAAGTAAGATCTTTTTCTTCAAATTGTGGCATTGTTTATAATCACATGAATAATTTGATCAAGGAAAGTAAGGAACAAATCAATGCAAAGCAGTAGTATCTTGTCCTTATCTGATCCACAGATACAAAAAAGGTACGCCAGTCTTATGTCTTTGCAATGAGCGGGCATTTGCCCCAATAATCTATTTTCATCTTGTTTCATCATGTTCTCATTTGGAGTTGTGCTGTTGTGATATGTTTTTAAAAGTGGTCTTATACATCCCCAGGCATGCATGAGCAACTGGCAAACCATTTTGCTGGAGGGCGTCTACATGATACAGAGGGTATAATGTTTCGGTAAAAATGTACATCAATCTACTTGTGCTGGTCTCAGCGATTGGTTAGGAACGTGGAGATACTCTTGCGACTGCAGATGAACATTGTTGGGCTCAGTTTTACGAGTCTATGGTCACTTTCCTGATTGTTTATTTCAGTTTACGACTGGAACAGCACCCAATTGGGGGATTTGGTGTATTTTTGAAATGTGCACACAAGTGCCCCCAAGAGCAAAAGTTTGCCTAGGGTTATCGTACTCAATGTGTAGTAGAAAGATAACAAGTTGTTGCCCAATGAATGCCTTTTTGGCGGAGGGGGAGCCATGAGCATATTGTTTTAGCTTATTTGTATCATTTTGAGATTAAGTTTGAAAGATCATCTATGGAACTCATCACAAACTTCAATTAAAACAAAAGTTTGTTAGTTCCAAGTAAGATTAAATAGGGAGTTAGGCTCTCAAAAATGAAAATAGAAATTGTTAAAAAAAAAATTGTATAAAATTAAATGTTGGAAAAAGGGCTGTAACTCAAAATGAACGACTCATTTTACAGGTTAATCAAATATCTATTCAGTTTTAAATGCCCAAAGAAAATGATATTGTTTGGGTTCATTTTCCTTTTGTCATGCAAATTTGTCCCTCCAATGTTTGAAGGGAGGGATACAGTGAATGAACAATACAAAAAAGAAACTTCTTAAAGCACCTTTACAAAAGAAAGAAGAGCTGGTTCAGGGAAGTGAATGTTGAAGTGTGCAGTCCTGCGGGGAGTGTTTTTGGAAATTGAGTTTAATTATTAATTGTCAACACTACCCATGACCATCACATGACTCGATCACACTCGGAATTTTGAGTGAGAGAGGAAAACAACAACAAAAGAAGATATCTTCGTGAAATTTGACTGTTTTTTAACATTTCAAAATGGTTTGTTTGGTGTTTTTATTTATAAATGGGGTATTGGCCACGTCACTTGGGAGTGTTGACACCTAGAGCGAGTGTTTTGACCCCATGTGTGATCTGCTGATTGGTCCACAATGGAACGTACGTGATATTTTTAGCCAATCAGCGCCTGTAACAATAGTGGTAGTAGAGCCCGACACTGTGCCTATGCTACATAAGATGAATTGGGATAAAATGATATATTTTATAAAGGTGCAACAATGATGATTCACATAAGTGGTGTCCCTAAAAAATTGAAAAGTATCGATTTTTGATCTGATGTGGTTAAAGCTTTCCATCAAAAATATCCCCATCTGAAAGGACTGAGCTGAGAAGTGTTTCTTTGGTTACAACTTGTGAAATTTCTATTTGTATAGGAGCAATTACGAATTTCAGCCATGTTACACTTGAAATGTTAGCAAATCAAAATCACGTTTTCTCCTTTTGAGACAGTTCTGTAGCCAAAAACACAAGGTAAGAAATCAATATTGAGGTTGATCTATATGAAATTACTATTATGACACAATATTTGGGGTAAATCAAAAGTCTTGGTGCACCTTAAAGCAGTAAACTTGTTGGCTAAACAAAGGCAATTAAATTTCAGATTTTATTAACTTTTTTTAAAGTCAGTGCCAGTGGTTTAAAGAAGTCTCTTGTTTCAGGGGTTTGCTGGGATCAATTAAATTGCAGAATTATTCATCACTGATTGAGTAGGCAGTTTTCAAAACAGGCTTCATGTGATTGATTAAATACACAAGTGTTGTATTTTAAAGACTAGAGATTTTGACATATAACAATTTGTGATTGATTTTAATAGTTCCTAAAAAATTCAAGTGTTGACTAAATGCTTCAATCCCAAGTTTGCGATGAGATGAATTAGAGCATGTATCCTTCACATTTAAACTCTCACCGAGGAAATACAACAATATCATGCCAAAAGTACAAGATACATTCACCAATTGACCAAATTTTCAACACAGTCATAGTGACAGAAAACTAAACATGAAGTTCATCGAAATGCCCAGCAAGAGATGCTATATAGTCGCTACGGCCGGATTAGAGAGCCAAAAAAAGGTTAATAAAGAGGGTAAATGGAACGGACCTGTATACGCAGGACCGGAGTGCACATCTCTCTTAGAAGCGATGGGCCAGACTCCACCATATAATGTTGCTATAGGGGATCGCTACACCTCTACGGCGAGTCTGTTCTCGTCTGTTCCTTCCTGAAAGAATACTGCCGGTTTTCTTTTTTTTTTCTTCCCTGGGTGGGGTACCCATTCGTACACCTGGGTAGGGAGGAGTAATAATTGAGGTAAAGTGCCTTACTCAAGGGTGAACCACATTGGCCACAGCGGGGCTTGAACTCACAACCTTGGGAGCGTGAGCGGGGAACTTTATCCACTGGACCACATATGCTCTTATAGAGAGCCATCAAGGTGAAATTGAGAGCATGGAGGTAAATTGCCTCAAAGGAAAGAGTTCCATATGTACCCCCCCCCTCATATATATTTAAATGATACAAGAAATTTATTTTAACATTGCCTTGTTTCATCAAAAACAGAATAAACAGCTAAAATAAAGTCAAATTTTATGTAGCATGTAAATATAGGGGGGGTAACATATGGAAACTCTTGCTGCATCAAATTTGCTGTCCAAAATGGTATTTTAATTTGGAAAAAAACATACTTACTCCACCATGTCAATCATGAAAGACATCACTTTCGTAATATACAAGTGCATTTGAGACATTCCAGATGCGAGCAGGAAAGAAGTCAAGATTTATTAGCCATATGGACAGTTCTATAGTTTTAGTTAGGTAGTGTATAAACCTATGGGGTCTTACCCCTTCCAAAAAGTATTGCCCACAAACTACCTGAGTTTCTTTTCCTTTTTAACCAAATAAGAGGCTGATATTGGCTTTCTTCATAGGGTTTATTCCTTGTTCCATCTACACAGCCAATCCTATCCTCGTAGCAAGACATGCATGGCTTGATTTAGAATCAGCATTTATCATTTAACTGTCACTCATAACATTCTGTCAATTGACTGTGGACCATTTGGACATTACAATTGCAAGTCAAAATGGCCTAGTGGTTATCTTGTCAAATTGTATCGTGTGACCATATGCTATGAATTAAACCAAAGTGCAATCTGGAGAAGGGCACATCACTCCATTTAGATAATATAAACATAGGATATATTAAAGTGACATTGTCCAAGCCAGTAATAACTTGGGTATTTATTAATTCTTTCCCTGGAGATGACCAGCGCACGCAAGTGTTGAAAAAAAAAACAACCCCATATGCGCTTGGCCGGCCTCGAACCCGGTTTGTATTTACATATACAATTTATATGATTTCTGAGCTTAGCTAGGAAAGCGATGGACACCTTCCGAACCTAACCCGATAGCTGATATCTATCGCTCGTCTTCCAACCCAGTTTTGGCTCAGTTGGTGTAGAGCGGCCGTCACTAGTAATCAGAGGTCAACGGTTTGAATCCGCCAAGCGCCTATGGGGTTTTTTTCCAACACTTGGTGCGTTGGCATCTCCAGGGAAAGATAATAAATACCATCTTGCTACAGGAGAACTAAGTAGTAAAGTTCAGTACATACCTTTTGTCATGACAGTTGTCAATTGTAACATTAATAATAATAATAATTAAGCTTTATTAAGTCGGCTCTACAAAGAAACAGCGCTTCACAAGAATACAAACATAATAACAGAGAATATCAGTCCTTTGGAAAGAGATGAGTTTTTAACAGGCGTTTGAAGATAGAGACGGACGTCCTTCTTGATTCAACAGGAAGTGGCTCCAAAGTTTTGAGACCACAAACTTGAAAAGCCTTGTCACAGCTAGGTGTTTCCGAGCGTCGGTCTGATGGTACTTTGAGCCTGGTGGCATCAGAAGAAGAGCGACAGTCGACGTCTGCTAATCTTTAGAGGTAGAGGTTTGTACAAATCAAGACATTGTAAGGTATCTGGAAACCTGCCTGTGAAGTGATTTGAAACAGTAAAAGCCCATCAGGTTGTCACCAGCCAAAATTAGTGCAGGGTAATTTGATGAACTTTGCTCAAAATACTGAATCAAGTGCCAATAGTAGCCGTTATAGCTGTTTTAGGTCAATTTGGCATTTTAGTGCCGGGCGGAAAGGCCTATAATTCCTTGAGTGCCGGTTAATTTGGCTGAGTGCCGGCTGGTTGCATGCCGGCCCGGTGCCGCCCCGGAGTAGTGACAACCCTGTAAAAGGCGATTTGTATTTAATTCTGTCTCAACAGGCAAACCAAGAGACTATTAGGTTTTGACTTAAGTTGACACTTCTGCATGTATCCAAACATTCGCCACTCCATAGAAAAACATGTTATCTACACTTTTGCAAGCTGAAAAAAAAAGTAGCAACTATTGTACAATTTGGGGGAGGGGGGAAAAGCTGTACCCATGATCAAAATCAAGTTATGAATGATATAACTGCAAATATTAACCTTGTTTATAAATTTCTGTGCTGTGTAGTTGATGTATTTTTTAGGTACGCATTAAATCTTCATGGTGGATCCCATCTTATGTGTGGGGCGTGCGTTGCATGTGTGTGTACAAACCTTCAACGAGGAAACCCACACATCACTTTTCCTATGAATTGAGGAATTTGTTACACCGAGGAGTCTCATTTGCATGATTTCTATTACTCTCTCAAACTAAACCATTTTAAGTTGTAACAAAATCAAAACTGGAGTTCAGAATAGATGAAGATATATTTTTCCTCCTTTAAGGAGTGTTATTAGAGAAATCATTATCAACAGGTGGATTGCAGTTTAAATTAGATTTTTGCTTTTGAGAGCAAATAAAGCAGACTTACAATATTCAAACAGAATTTACGCTCCTATTAATACTTAACCCATGGACACAACTTAAGTGGTTAGTTGATTGCCATGAGAGAAAAGTTTAAACAACTGACATAAGAAAAACAATTCACTGTGCAATTATTAATGATGCTCAGTGATTAGTGTAAAAAATTGTTGTTGTGCAATGCTTCACTAGGGATTGTCCAATATTTTGGATATTTATGCTGTGCAATTTTATAAGTTACTAATTACAGATATTAACAATGTAATTAACTCTGTTACATTTAAAGGGGATGGCCCGATTTGATTTTCATCTTGATAGAATCGCATTCACCCAAAAAATATTCACCCGTTTTGATGTGAGAGCTCTAAATGTAATCCCCATAGAGTACTTTGTTAAATAATATTGGTCGACCAGAATGGGGCACATTTTGTCAAACATCCAAGCAAACATCCTTACCAGTAGGCGTAACAGGGTGGGAGGGGGGCAGGGGGGCAGGTTCCCCCTGACGACTTTGGCCGGGAAAAAAAAAAATTTGCAAAAAAAAATCATGCTAAATCGCGTTTTGTACCGCCGACGGAAAAATGGCCTTGAATCCACAAAAGGGGGAAAATTTCCCAAAAGACTGGGAAAATGGCCCCCTCAAGAGTGGGGAGGGACCGAGCGCCACTGATACCTACCCGAATATTTCACAGGGTAAAGTGAGAGAAAAAAAAGAGGAAAAAGAGTAGCTTTCTGCTGATACCAAGAGTTGACCACTTTGGTTAAAAGGCTTGGGTTCTGGGGACAAGTCTATTTAGCGCTTGACCCGGCCCGTTTAAAAATTTACATTTTAAATGAACTATCTAAAGTGTGCACAGGTACATAAATATCAGCTTGATGAACTGACTCTATGGAATCCCACAATGCATGTCATTATGGTGGGCATTCAAGCCTCATTTTATTTGGGTGCCCCACATATCATCAACTGGTCAATTCAACACAGTGCCTGCCTGAGATTGACACATGCAGGAATTAAGGATTGTGGGAAGTGGTTAAAGTCTGCAGGGTTTTATTCCATTTCTCAGGAAGCTTGGAAAACTGTGTGTTGTGTGTGTGAACTTAAACTGGTGTTTTAGTTGCCCCTTGAATATTGAAAGTTTGGTCACTCGAGACCTGGCTTACATCTTTGATGAATTTTTAGCAAAATTCTGGGTCAAAGAATTACCCAAACTGCTTTCAGCACAGAATATTTAATTCAAATACAACCCTGAGAAGTCATGAACTTTTTTTGCTCCGGTGCATCTGTCTTCTCCTTCTTGGTCCCTTTGCCTCTCAGCGATTTGTTCCAGTTTAATCACCTCTAACATGTTGGCATGCTCAAGAGAGAGAAAAAACAGAGTAAACACAGAAGAGATAATTTCAGGTGTGATTTCTGTCAGTTTGCCAAACCCACACAGCAGACTGCGAGAAACTAGGGGGCCATACGTGGGGACCTCTACGTTATGTTGTGCGACGGGCGTGATGTTTTGTTTGCAAAAAACAGTCTTCCAAAAACAGTCGCCCAGGTGTGAGGCATTTTGGGTGTTTCAGCAATGAGAGGTTGATGACGGATTTGTGAGTTTTTCTAGAAATGGAAAGTTTATCCTTGTTGGAGGAATTATAATAATGAATATGTAGCAGATTTACAGGTATATTGGAGGTTTGTCAGGACTCCAAGACGGGCTGTTTCTTTGTGTTAAATGGAACCGTTGTTATAGACAGCAAATGCTTAATCAGGGGCAGAGCCAGGGTAAAATCATAGGGAGGGGAGCGGTAAAATAATAGGAGGGCGAAACATTATATAGCAATTACCTCATTTTAGTTATGCTTAACCCCTGTTTTTCCTGAAATTTTGAAACTCTCATGGGGCACCCCCTGCATCCCTGCTAATGGGTGATGGGCTTGCGTTAGTGTGAAATGAAATGTAATACTATTATATATATTAATTAGTTACTTAAAGGTACATTTCGTGATCAAGAACTTACATTTTTGTTTGTGGTCGCTTAAAATTATCAAACAATTAGTTCAAAATTCTGTGATTATGATGTGGCATTTTTTAAAATACCGAGTGGTGAATTTCAAATATCACGTGCCCCCATAGGCCGCTGTGTAGTAATTTCTGTCCACTTTACAGACAGAAATACAAAAATCCCCTAGAGTAGAGCTGTTGTGATTAGGGCCACACATACCCTACTTGGGCCATGCTTCATAGGATATAAAAAATATAAATTATTAAAGGTAAATGGGGGCGAGGTTGGTGGAGCATGAAACGCCCCTTAAATGAAGCAGTGACTCCTGCAGTATCCAATAGTGTTAATGCCAATTGTCCTCTACCGAAATAATTAGTTGGAAAATCAGGAAGCCCACCACCACTTCTGATAGCATACTAGAAAAAACAACTTTCAAAGGTCATATTTTAATTTGACTTATGAGGATTACTAATTAACCCAATCCTTTAAAACCACTTGCTCGTTTTGCAGACATTTAACCCTCATAGTGGCAGATTCTGCAAAGTAACATAATGCTAGTGCTTTAACCCCCTGGCACTCAACTGCTTATCTATCAGCATCTTGATCTATTTGATTGTTTACTTGGAAGGTAATATCGTGTTAATGAGCAAATCATAGATATTGTAACAAAGAAGTATGGTTTAAAACCAGAGGGATAGAGACTATTTGATTGGTGACTCAGGGGCTACCTCATGTGTGTCATTGTAAGGGGCCAATCAAACAGAGTTATATCATAAGGTGGTAGTGCCTAGGGTGTTAAGACTGGCTTCCTATGACTGCAAGTCATTTGGAAGCCATCTCAAAAAAACATTACTGACCTAAGACTAGGATTGGTTGGACTAAGTTGAATGCATTTTCATGTGGTTCCAAATGATGTCATGCAATTGCAAAAATTATAGTTTTGAGAAAAAAAGTTGAAAATTTTTTTTAACTATGAGCGTCGTAGTTGCCTGCAGGACTTGGAGGGTTAAGATGTTACACAAGGCTATAAAAACTCACAGTACTCGTTACTCGTACCATACAATGCCAGTGGCCACTAGTAAGAAGTGGTATGGCAATGAATAAACAAGTGAACTTGTTTTGCTCAATAGAATCTTGTTTGTGTCTGCTTAAACTTCAGGGAAAAAGAGCAAAACAAAATCAAACAAATCCATTTGTTATACCCGCCCCTTTTTTGCTACCAAAAGATAAACAAAATTGATAAACAAAATGATTTACATTCAGCAGGTCGTATACATCACAAATTGTTAGTTAATTGTTTTGATCAAACATTTTAATGAAATAGTATTCAAAAATACGGGCTTATTAAGTAAAGTTTTCAATTTAATATTTACTATTCAATATTCCTTACGGATGCATATAGGTTGATCAAGTGGCACCGTTTATATGGTGTATAGAAATAGTCCAATATAAGGCACCCTTCCTATAACTAAGCCAATGGTTTAGATCACCCTATAAAAAATATTTTTAGGTAAATTAGGAGGGAGCAAATTAAAGTCCCATGTAAAGTTGAAGTGAAAAACGGTCTACACCTTCAAGAACTTCACAATGTATCGGTTGATTCGTGCTCTTTCATGTGATCGCCAAACATATCAACATGGTGAAACATCTTCACAAATAAACAGCCTTTTTTTTGATCAATAAAACACCAACATGAAATATCAAAATCGCTCTCGGCTAAAATCATTAGCGAGAGAGGTATGAGCAGAATGGAATATGTTCCTAGAGGGTATTCTATGAAAAATAGCATCAATTAGATTACCCTTTTAACTCATGAAATAAAAAGTGGTTTGTGAAAAGTATGTGGTAATTGGTTTAAAAAAGCTTAATGTACATTCCAATTTCTTTAATCACTTCTTTCACTTAAAATGTTTGTTATTGTCTGCATACTGAGACTAGAGTGTAAGGCAGACAAATCCCATAATGCATTCCAGGAATATTCTGTGCCATGGCTTATACGTTGTACTATCAATCATGTTGTTATTAAAGATGCTAATTGAGGGCTAATGTTATGTGCACATCATCACAAACTTGCAAAAATATTGATTAGCAACAATTTGTGGGGTGCACTCTTTTCTAAAATAGGCCAGTGTCTATTTAACCCTTTGCACCCAAATTAATTTTAGGATTTCATTGTGAATGTCACCTAAAGACATGGTTAGATCTCTCAGCATAGCAATTAACAATGCATTCTCCATGCCAAAACTCCATGCCTGAAGTTTGTAAAGCACATTATAACCGTGGAAACATGATAACAAACTTCACATCTTTTGGGATTTGTTCCCATTTGAGATACAAAATAGTATCTAATGCATTTTCAAGTTATTAATTAATTGCCAAGAAATGCTCAGCGATTCTTCGGGTGGAAAGGCTTACTCAACCCTCATACCAACAAAAAGTCATCACGGTCTTCCACCTACCAACGGTTTGAAGGCCAGATTTGTTGCATTTGTTGGTTGGTAAGTGCACTAATGTGCTATAGTTGGATGATGAAAGAGTGTGACCGTTTAAGTTCAAGTGGACGGACCTTTGTACACAAGAACAGCGTGTGCCCATCTCTCTTTTGAAGGATTGGGCAAGACTCCACCATATATAATGTGCTGTGTGTGGGGGGGGGGGGGGTAGTACACCTCTACAGTGATGAGGTCTGTTACCTATTCAACATTGAATAATGCCGGGGGGTACCCATTTATACCCTGGGTAGGTAGGTTTAGAGATGGAGGAATTGAGTTAACGCGCCCTTACTCAAGGGAAAAAAACACATGGACACAGCGGGGCTCGAACTCCACAACATTTGGCGTGCGGGTCAGGAACTTTATCCACTAGACCACAGTGCCCTCAGATGACCATTAATTTAATTGAATATTCAATGTGAATTTCTATTAATCCACTGTAAGTTCTAAATGAAGTACTAACTTTTCCAATATGAGTAACATGATAGCCCATATTAAGTATGATGCTGTTAGTTTTAAAATGGAAGTCAAGAAGGCTATATATATGCTAGCTATTAATGACTCACCACCCCACAACAAACAACTCCCACCCAAAAGATCACACAAATTGAATATCCCTTCATGGAAAAAACCCAGATGGCATGTACAGAGAAATAGATCCTTTTGAACCAAACCAAAACTAGTCCACTAAAATTCTACACTTGAAATAGCTCCCAACATGTACCCCACTGATGTGGCATGACATCATAACAGTGTAACGGTACTTGATAAGCCACAAACTAAGACGTGTCGTTTATTTGGCCGTTGGCGATGATGCCTTGACAGCCTGAAATGGCTAGTACTGGCTCAAATGGACTCTTTGATTGTCCAAACCAAAACCAAGCTGAAAACATAACTTGTATCAGTTCATGGTCCAACAGGTTTTGAACTCTCTATGATGTGGCATGCGATGGAAAGAATTTTACAAGGGTGGTGATTTTGAGGACGTAATCTTATGTGTTCATATAGGCTATGGCATTGGCGATTGGCTTAATCCCTGCAGGGAAACTATATTGGCCAGCATTACTAGTGCGATGGTCACAGAGTTAGATAGATATGGTTCTAAAATGATTTTTAGGAATTATTGGCATATTTGAAGGTTTACTAAAGGTTGTATAACATATCAGATAACCCATTCTTAACTTGCTTTGGAGCAAGGAGAAAGTGTCTCTAAATTTGGGTCAATCACTTGATTTTGAAAGTGATGCTGTGATTCAACTTGTAGGGTTGAAGACACATCATTTTGATGAAAACCCACCCTAAATGTGAAAACCAGTCCCCTGTGGCATGGTTAGTACATACTTAGTAGAGAATCAAAGGTATAGTTTGGGAACCGGTACTCTCTTTACGACGACATTGAACCCAAGGCGATACCATTAGTTTAAGTGGAAGAACGAGGCGGAGGCCGAGTTCTTCCACGCAAAAAAATAATGGTGTCGCCGGGGTTCCCAATTAAGTCTCGTAAAGAGAGTACCGGTTCCCAAATCATCCTGTATCTCAGGCTAACAGCAATATAATTGTGCGTCATCTTCGTTAAACCCAATTTCGCGATACTTTACGGTGCTTAAAACACCAAGAAAGGGCCTGCCATCACCCAGTGAAACAATCGAACAACCCGTGAACGCAACGATCATACGCAGGCGCGCGCGAAAGTAGCAAAACGCGGTTATGACGCGAGGCGCTTCAACCTAAAAAATAAATTCAATACGAGCGCGTACTATCTGGGTTCAATTAACGAATTGAACCCAGGGTTCAGCCAATGAAATTGCTGACATTTTCACAGCTGTTTAAGAAGATTAGATAAATATTCATTAAGAACACATTTCCTCTGATTTAAGGGTTCCAATCCATTTATTTGACACTAAAAATACCCTTTACCTCAACCTGCAGTACAATTGACCTCATGGATTGTCCGAATATCGGAGGTTTCATGTTTGATTTGGTTCACTGGCTAGTTATCAAAACACCAGTCATTTCCTACTAATAATCAAAATAAACGTTGTTGCCAGTTTGAATCAACGACTTTATCCAGAAATGATAAATGAAGAAGGAGAGGGTCAGTGTATCCAAGTTTATTTACAGTATTAAGAAGCATATTACTATTTTTCTTACATATGGTGTTGTGTTAGAAGATAGAAGTTGTGTCAATTAATAATTCCAGTTTTTCATGTGAGTGCAAGAAGGTTGCAAGTGCAATGAAAAAAGCTGCCATTTTATACAATCTGGTGTGCGTTTCTTCTGTTCTTATGATAACTCGTCAAGTGATCTTTCCAATTGATCAGTGGCTCTTGAAATGTGGTTCTTCCATTTCGATTCAAGTGCCCTGCAACTGCCTGAAGAACCATTCACGGATCCCTGACCAAAGACTTGCTATGAAGTATGGTTTGACCCATGATATTTTATTAACAAACGAGATTAGCAAAGCAAAATGATATTTAGTAGTAGAACTTGCCCAAAAGATAAAACATTCTCTTTCCTGATAGCAAAATAATCCATGATAGCTTCAAGAGAGAGAGTAAAACAAATGCGATCGTCTGTAGATACACAAGTAAATATGGTAGTGCAATAGATAATAAAAGTGAGATCGCAAAAAGAACAGGAGAAAATCAATCAATCAATCAATCTATTTTTTTTTTAAATTGAATCTTGAAATTAGTTAACTTTCAAAGTCATAACAATAAACAATAAGATAATTACAAAGCGATAGCAAAAGACAACATGCTAACATTGGGTAGCTAGCAATAGATTAAATATTCTCTTCTGTATAGAAATGAAACAAGGCCGTTTCAAGAGATTACAACGCAAAATGCTATCTTCTGTAGATAGCAATTAAATATGATATTTCAGTAGATAGATAAATACTACTATTAATATCTACCAATAATAAATGCAAATCTTCTGTAGATTAGCAAAATTATTTTCAAATAGGATAAGAAATAGATAGAAATAACAAAATTATATGTTTTAAAGAGAAAAGAAACAAAATTATACTGTTTAATTAGTCATAGTAAATAATTAGCTATTTCTGTAGATACAACAATGACCAATGATTTCTTCAATCGATACAAAAACAAGATACTACCATTACTAACTAAAAATAGACAAATTCGCTTCTGTACTTAACATATTTAAAATGATATCTTCCAAGTGATAGCAAAAGGTAAATGCTACAATTAGTCGCTACCAATAGACAAAATACTATCTTCTGTAGATAGCATTTAATGATATTTTTGGTAGATAGCAAAATACAAAATGCTACTATTAGTAGTGAGCAATAGACTAGACAACATTCTAGTACTGTATAACAACAGAACAATAGACAGCAATATGAGGAGTTCAGATGCAAAACAATACTGATCATGCCATTTTGTGCATGTCTAAATATCCAATTTATAACGTTTGATTAACAAGAAAAATTAAACAGAATAAAAAAAATGTTCAAGCAAACAACCGTACTTGATACAATCACATGCTCAACATAACTTTTTTTCAATGCAAGGACTTAAACAGCTTTTTGCACACGCTCAATCAACAACAGAGCAAATATCCTCTCCATTTTTTGTAGCTTTTACATTCAACAGTATTGTTTTTTTTTTTTTTTTTTTTTGTAGATAACAATAAACAATATTTTCAATCAAGAGCTAGCAAAAGACAAAATGCTACATTAGTAGCTAGCAATAGATTAAATATTCTCTTCTGTAGATAATAATGAACAAGGACATCTTCAAGAGATTACAAAGCAAAAATGCTATCTTCTGTAGATAGCAATGTAATATGATATTTCAATAGATAGCAAAAGACAAAATGTTACTATAGTAGCTAGTAATAGATAAAATACTATCTTCTGTAGATAGCAATTATTTTCAATAGATGAAGATAGATAATAACAAAATTATATGTTTAATAGAGAGCAAAAGACAAAATGATACTGTTATAATTAGTCATAGATAAAATACTATCTTCTGTAGATAACAACAATGACCAATGATTTCTTCATCGATAACAAAAACAAGATACTACCATTACTAACTAACAATAGACAAATTCGCTTCTGTACTTAACAATAATTAATGATATCTTCAAGTGATAGCAAAAGGTAAATGCTACAATTAGTTGCTACCAATAGACAAAATACTATCTTCTGTAGATAGCAATTAATGATATTTTTGGTAGATAGCAAAATACAAAATGCTACTATTAGTAGTGAGCAATAGACTAGACAACATTCTAGTACTGTATAACAATTTAGAACAATAGACAGCAACATGAGGAATTCAGATGCAAAACACAATATGCCGATAACACCATTTTAAACGTGCACAATATCTTTAGTTTGAAATTGACACCTTAGCTTTACAATTTCAATGCAAATTGTTTAAGATATGGTCAAAAAAACTACATATCTTTTGTATTATTTTCTTTGTATTAAAATGTATTAGCTATTTTTGTTAATATGTAAATTGAGAAAAGGGATATTTTGCTCTGAACTTTTCACTCTTTCATAAGATAGCAAACAAAATGGTACAAATTAATGACATCAGTTAAAACATATCTGATGAATTATTTTCCGAGTAGAGGGTAAGTATCATATTTTTTCAATATGTTTCAACTAACTGTTATCAAAAACAATTAGCAAAAACAAATCTTTTGTGAGGCTGCTTACAACTACAACAGTTTGATAATCATGAAAAAACACATATGTTAAATTGCTGAGATAAAATAATGTCCAAATATCCAATTTATAGAGTTTGATTAACAAGAAAAATTAAACCGAATAAAAAAAATGTTCAAGCAAACAACGGTACTTGATACAATCACATGCTCAACATAACTTTTTTTCAATGCAAGGACTTAAACAGCTTTTTGCACACGCTCAATCAACAACAGAGCAAATATCCTCTCCATTTTTTGTAGCTTTTACATTCAACAGTATTGTCATTTTATTGACACAACTTTTCAAAAACCAAATTACCCATATTGAGGTTGTACACTGTGAATCCAGCATTTTTTGAGTTTAACCTTTAGAGCTGCCAATACCGGCTGTACACACACAAAGGTTGATACACGGAGAGCTTTGCCCTACTTCTCTCCAAGTCTGAATGGGTGCTTGCCAGTGTCGGGAATATACCCAAGCAATTCAGACAGATTTGTCTTCCTACCATCGTCATTTGATCACATAACTGACTGTGACGATCAAATATTTGCACGACTCCCCCGGTTGAGTGTGTATTGTTTGTCTTGCACTACCGACGACCTCTGATTTGAGTAATGTGATGGACGTATATTTGAGACGCGAGGATTACGGGTGTCGCGGCTAATACATTACTGTTTGTCCATTCAGGTTTATGGTTTATCAAAAATGCATGTTTCATTTCTTGGGCAGTGTGGGCATTGATGTGCTTGTATGTGTGCCATACATAATGGCTGCCATTTTAACAAATATATAATAATAATAATATAAACAATATTAATATTAATAAAATAATAATAACAATGACAATTCTAACATTAAGGGGACATTTTAATTATTCATGAGACTATAATGAATTGTACAATGGGCGGTCTATAGCAAATCCTGTTATACACAGCCTGTCATACAAAATTTGCATAAACTTTCCATAAATTAATATTCATATCTTTTGTTAAAGTGTATCATTACCATAAGTAGCTGATAATAATAACAATAATAATAATAGTGATAATGTTGTAATAGTTCCATTCATTTTCTCAAACCTCAAAGCATATCTTAATTTAAAAAAAAAATTACAACAATACTGCAAAAAATTCCTGATAGAAACAAAATTTGTGTTTTTTGTTAGTATTTTTTTTTAGTTGGGGTTTACTAAAATATAAAGCAATTACAATTTTAAAAATTCCTCAATGAGCCATGCAATTGATTTAGAAATTTACTATAACTTAGTGACAGACTTACCATATTTTTTTATAAAATACTACGAACATGTTCTGTTACTTCAAAATAGACCCATAATTAGACCTGTGAATTCCAAATTGTATTCCAGATTGTATTTTTCACGAACCTCTATACTACACGGTCAACATGTAATGTAAAATGCATTTGGTAATGTTAGCTTTTTGTGTACGGTTCTATTAACCCTAACACGGACCAGACACATTGAGATGCAACGAAACCGTGGTACCGGTCGGAAAATGTTTCTCATTGCATCTCGCCCGTCAACAACTATTTTTGTCCGTGATTTTTGTCAGGCCCTTAAACTTGATTGATTGATTATCATTTTAAAAATATTTAAGCTATGAAAAAGCTTTATTAAAAGTAAAAAAATTCGATAACAAGGATATGAATATTATGCAAATTTAAACAAATTTTGAGATTTTGTTCTAAGGGCTGCTTGTAACAGGATTTTACTATAGACAGCCCATCATTGTACAACTCATTATAGTCACATGAATAATTAAATTTTTGCCCTAACGTTGACATAGCATTATTATTATTACTATTTGGGGGGGGATGGGTGACTTCAAAAGTGGACTTCTTAGGGAAAATCTGCACATGGCAAAGATTTTTTTGTTGTAAAAGTGGACTACGGCGGTCCGTTAAGTACATAATTCCTGTTTCTAAAATTGAAAAAAAAAGTTGGCGCCAGTGTTTGAAAATTCTCAAGACTGGAATAATACCGAAAGGCATTGTGGGAAAAATGGATTCGCCCGTAGAGATTGCGTGTTAACTTTTCCGTGTCTGCGAGTACCGAAGTACCCGACAAAAACGTTCAATTTTCTCACTAGGTTCTATAGGTTCAGACCCAATTACGATACATATTTAAAACAAAACATAGTAATGTTTTGAGGATCTTTTTTTCACAAGGAGTATAATATTTTTATCCTCTTTATACCTGATAAGATTTTCTTGTTTGTACTACATCAGTCACCTGCGAAAGCTCCGGTTTGATGACATCAATTCAGATCCGTAAACTTCAATGCCCTCTTGGCGAAAACTGATTTTGTGCCAATAGCCAATAAGAATAGTGCTAAGCACCAATTACTTCAATAACAAAGTACAGGAAATGGCAATTGCGTAAGGCCAATGGAGATATAGCCATCCCAACATAAATAATCGGCCACCTCGTGAGGAATAGGAAAATTCACCTATGACCAAGAAGGATCTAGCGATAGTATAGAGCACATTGCAGTGCTATCGATTGTTTGCATTTGGGGTGTTTCCTTAAGAGTTGGGGCAGAAAGCCTGTCAATTTCAAAAACCCAAGCTTCACCATCGCCATGGCAACTTTTGTCCATTGACGGCGACCGCGTGCAGACTGCGGAGAGCACAAAAGTAGGAGAGAGATCACCATTCTGTTTTTATTTATTGCGAACGCATTTTCTCTGCCCATCGCACAATTGGTCATTATCTCGGCGACTTTTCAACTCCATTGCCCGAGTTGAAACACGTCCTTGTCCATATTGAGTCTGGGAAAGATGGTAGCGTGCAGCTTGAAATAAAATAAGAAGGGGAGAAAGGTCTTGATGTGTTAGATTTTTGGATGTTGTTTATCTGTTAGCTTGATTAAGTGTTCACAAACCCTTGCCCTAGATCTAAAGTCGATTTGCAAGCTTATCTGTGTGATATCGATTTATCTTGCACTATATTTGGTAATGGCTTGGAATGGGTTTTTCCCTTCCCCAGTGGAAACTTTAAAGGAGTGATACCATAGAAAGGGAAACACCTGTTAATGTAAAATCTCTTAAGGTGGCTGGAAACCTGAACAAAGTAGCACTAGTGTTGGAAGTTGTGTACGTATACATCAGGGTGTCCAAACTGCGGCCGCGGGCCATGTGTGGCCCGCTAAGCGCTTCTCATGCGGGCCCCACGATGTACTTCCAGAAAAATATAACATGCATAAATGTGTGAAATAATAGATTTAAAAAAAGATGTTATTTGACTTAGTTCAATTTCCTCAATTCTGAAACCAAACTTTTTTTTTTAAATTGTGGGAAAATAGTCCAATTTCTTCCAAAATGAAGCCAAATTTTTGCAAAAATTTGTTTTTTAAAGTGTATTTTTGGAGTTTTGTTTTTTTGTTAAATTTGATCCAAAATCTACATCTCTGATATTGCTATGGTCTCTTTTTTTGGCAAGTATTGGTAATAATGGGTTCTTCCAACTTTTGTAGGCACGTCAATAAACCAACACTTGGTGCCCCGCCCGATGATTGTGGCCCGCAGCCGTTGTGGAATCAACCAATGCGGCCGTGTCAAAACACGTTGGGACACTCCTGTATGACACCCGGGTATACCGTGAATATCAAATGTAAGTTCTAGAAAAGTTACACTAAGAAAAGTCACACTACACTGTCTATAAACAGCCCTCTTTTGTGTCCCCCTGCCTTGTTGGAAGTCTGTGTACTTATACATGAATATCACTGTCAAGTTTTCTAAGAAAACGTCAACAACGTGTCTATAAAAACACCTTTTTGTGTTGGCCTGCCTTTGTTGGAAGTAGTCTGTGTACTTATTACATGAATATCAACTGTCATGATTTTCTAAGAAAAGTCCACACTAACTGCTATAAAACCCTTTTTTCTGTTCCTCCTTTGTTTAAAATGTGTGTACTTATTACATACATGAATATCAATTACTGTTATATTAATTCTAAGTAAGTCACACTACTGCCTATAAACACCCTTTTTGTGTCGCCTGTCTTTGTTTGAGAAATGTGTGGTACTTATGTATTACAATGAATATCAAACCCTATCAACTGTCATGATATTTCTAAGAAAAGTCACACTAACTGTCTATAAATGCCCTTTTTCTGTGCCTGCCTTTGTTGAAAATGTGGTGTACTTATTCTGAATATCACCTGTCTATTAATGTCTAAGTAAAAGTCAACATTAACTGCCTAAGTGACAAGCCCTTTTTTGTGTCGCCTGTGCTTTGTTGAAATGTTGTGTACTTATTACATGAATATCAAACCTATCACTGTCTGATATTTCTAAGACAGTCCCCACTAACGTTCTCTAAACATCCCTTTTGTGTCGCCCTCCTTTGTTTGGAAATTGTTACTTTATTACACTGCAATATCAACGGTCATGATAGTTCTAAGAAAAGTTACACTTACCATTGTCTATAAACAACCTCTTTTGTGGTCGCCTGCCTTCAAGGCACTCTCAGTTAGTTGCATAGATAGAAAATTGAAAAAATCGTCAAAATCAGATTTTTGCATTTCTGTAACAAGTACATGTCTCCTAACATAACCCTTCAAATGATAATACCAGAAGCAACCTAATAAGGATCAAAATCACATAAATTTTAGTCATTACTGTCCGTCGGACCACTACTCAACACGTAATTTAATGGCAATGTTTTTATCTGAAAACGCCGTTTTTCTTCTTTTTTCTGTCATTTTCAGTTGGAAACAGTTAACTTTATGAGAACGTCTACAAATTATCCTTCCCTCCTTAATCTATTTCTGCATATTTCTAATATTTTGACTCTTTCCTGATAATCACTGATAGGTGTCTTTAAGGCAGGAAGATACTTAGGGATCACTTTGTCCACTGTTGTTTGTTTGTTGATGATTTTTTAGTCTGTTGTCTGTTGTGAAACGGGTTATCATTTACCTGTAATATCGAAAACCGCATGCTTTTTGATAGGATTTAAACCAAACTTAGTCATAGGTGTAACATGGGAGCCCTCATTTATTGATGATCAAGTTGTAAAATATGTAAGATTGACCTCAATTGAAAAGTTTAAGTGAACCAACTTGGTTTATGGATAAATACCCTCATAAAAATAGTTTCCCTATTTTAAAGTTATAACTCTCTTGTTTTGACTCTTTTTTTATGACACACTATAATAAAGCAAACTTCAATCCAAGCTCCAACCACTCAAGTGTACTAAGTGGTTTGTGAATGTCAGTTATAATGTATGATTTTGGAAGGGGGAAGTGTGATGAAACCAAACAAATGTAAAAAAAAATAAATACTGCTTAAATTAAATATCCATGTGTCAAGTAGTTTCCAACCTTAATTAACCACTATATCAAAATTCAATCAAATCATAACCCTAGCCCTATCCTAATTTTTTTTTTCCCCCCCCCTCACCTCAACCCTAATTTTTGTCCCAACCAACACATTCAAAGTGTTCTAGCATTACACAAAAACTAATACACAAGCAAACCACAAACAATCAAAAAAGCAAATGACAATCAAGCATGAGTAAAAGATCTGCTAAGTGATATCCATAGGTTGCTAAAATTTGAAATCCTTGGACAATAATTTGTGATTAACTCATCAACTAATATTTCTTGTGTACAATGAACTACACAGGAGATTATTAACATCACCAGTCCACCACGTGTAAAAAAACTGACATTGCTAACCCAATTGAAGCAATGACAATAAGCAGATTAATTTCAAATCCCAAATATTTGGTTTAAAAAATATGAAGAGCAGATCGTGTAAGAATCCAGTAATATCTGCTCCTTGCCTGATTATTATGCCTTCTACACTAACAATCATGTGAGTGTTAAAACATTGGCCAAGAGCTATTGTAGTTATACAGTGTATACTGATGGAAAATGGAGGAAGATGTGTTTAATCAACTGTTTGTCAGTTCATGTTGGTTTTCCGTTTGTTTGTTTGCTCGTATCCCAAGTCCTTGGTAGGGGCTTGTGGTGGTGTCAGATTGGTTTTCAACATTGTGGCTGATCCGGGGCCCGCGTGTATCCATGATAACGGACGCTCCTAACATTGCCCGCTATTTGAGGTTGGGCGGATTGGGAACAGTCAGGGTTTCCCCCCTCTCTTATTCGACACTGACTGCGATGTACATGTACAGTTGTGCTCTCTTACACGGGACCGACGGCTTTTACGTCCCCTCCGAAGGACGGGATGCTTTCATGATCCATTTCCCAATTCCAAGTGAACCATGGAGGATAGCTGTATTTCTTATTTAATCAATAGCTGGTATACAATCAAATCCAGAATTTATATACCCGAATAATCCCAGCAAGTGACACAACCCCACCCCCGGGGATTCGAACCCCGGGAATTGTTGATGGTAAAATTGCGCCAGAGGTAAGCACCCAACCGCTAGGGCCCCATGTGGCGTACCCAGAGGGGGGGGGGGTGTAACTGCCCCCCCCATGGGGAATCTTGCCCCCCCTCTTGCCCCCATGAAAAATTCGTATTTACATAGGCCATTACTATACTTACACAATTTAATATATGGTTCCCCCCTGAAAATTATGTGCCCCATTTGCCCCCTGAGAAAAGCTGGTTATGCCACTGTAGGCCACGCTCTCCCACAACATTTTTTCCGTAAAGTTTATGTAGTATTTAAATCCACTCTCGGGCAGCTCATCCCCTACTGCAATCTTGGGCAAACATTTGTTGAGGTATGAAATTAAACTTAATTTGGTATCAATCTGGATTCTGAAGCTTTTGCTAATCCATAAAACTTCATCCTTCCCCACCAATCTGTTAGGCGTAATGTTAGGTGCACTGTAACAAAATTTCAGGTTTTAACTTTGTTCCGGGGGAGAGGGGGATGATTTTATCGTCCAAGAAGAAAAGTGTGTCAACAATAATATGACCAAGATTGTGGTCTAGTGTATACTTATTTTGTATTTTGAGTGATTCACACAGTAAATTTTGCAGAATGCATTCAATTGTAACAGATTTTGAACACCTGCAGAACATGTTATAGATGTTCTAGATGTGTTTGGAACATTTACAGAACATACTGAAAATACCTAGAACACATTCTGCAGGTGTTCTTTGAATACAGGCATGAGAATTCTCATTTTTTTCTGAGTTCAAGCTTTTTTATAGCTTGAATTCTTATACTTTTTTGTATTTTCAACTCAAGTTTTGCATTTTTAGGCAGTTTAAAGAGTTAATTTGATATAAAAAATAAAGTAAAAAGAACAAATTCAGGTATTTTTGACTGAATTCAGGGGAAAACAAAATATTCTCATACATGTGAACACCTCTAAAACACATTTAGAACACATTTGGTCTGGATACGTCAAGTGTTCTGCAAACAATGCAGTGCAAGTTCGTTTTCCTATTGGGATTCTTGGAAAACAAAACTTAAATTTTATGAGTAGGGGGAAAAACATTTTAAGTCTGATATTAGCTATGTTGTAATAGTGCTTCAGGAGCACAATTAGTTAACAGAATCTCAAACATGCAACCTAAGGTAGCTAATATGGATCGACACATTTTTTGTACCCGCTTTAAAATTCTACAGGAAACAAAATGTTTTTTATTTATGGCCTTACACTAACAAATGCCCAACCCTAAGGCCAAAAATCAAAAACAATTTGTTACATGTAAAACTTCGAAGGGGGTACATATGGAACTCTTGCCTATTTGTTGCATTCACATTACTTCCATTTTTCTGAAACAAACTCTAGTTGTGAGCTAGCACAGAGATAGATATCTAATTTGTTGTTTTTCATATTAGTACACATCATTGTTATGGGGAAACTAAGCTATTAACAGAGGTCTGGCTGCAGGTGTATTGCAGCTCTTCAAATCAGTGACGTTTTTTCTTTCTTTTTGCCACATTTCATAGAGTAAATCCCGCTCACCTGACACAGTTATGTGGAAGAGAAGAACCTATTGCAGAAAAGAATAAAGTGTCTTGTTACTGTGTGCTGTATTTGGGGCAAAAGGTTCACAGTCGTACTATTTCTCTTTTTTTTTTTTGTTGTGTTAGTTGTAGCTAGAGTTGTTTCATTTGTAGTAGTAAGCAATCAACATGATCAAGGAGGAGAAATTTGTTAAGAAAGAACCTGCGGTATTTCTTGAGATCTAAGTGTTTTTATTTTTGCATTTTTCCCCTTTTTGTTAAACATGGAAAGGGTTTAAGTAGATCAGTGGCAAATGCTTATACCGCTTCATGATGACAATTGCGTAAAATTTTGCTGAATTAACTTTTTTGTTTATGCGTTCAATTAAGTAATGGCAGAGATTCTCTGTAATGGAACACAAATTAAAGATGTAAAGACAGTGCTGGAAATCACATAGTAAAAAAAAAAAAAAAAAAAAATCTAATTTGTTGTTTTTCATATTAGTACACATCATTGTTATGGGGAAACTAAGCTATTAACAGAGGTCTGGCTGCAGGTGTATTGCAGCTCTTCAAATCAGTGACGTTTTTTCTTTCTTTTTGCCACATTTCATAGAGTAAATCCCGCTCACCTGACACAGTTATGTGGAAGAGAAGAACCTATTGCAGAAAAGAATGAAGTGTCTTGTTACTGTGTGCTGTATTTGGGGCAAAAGGTTCACAGTCGTACTATTTCTCTTTTTTTTTTTGTTGTGCTAGTTGTAGCTAGAGTTGTTTCATTTGTAGTAGTAAGCAATCAACATGATCAAGGAGGAGAAATTTGTTAAGAAAGAACCTGCGGTATTTCTTGAGATCTAAGTGTTTTTATTTTTGCATTTTTCCCCTTTTTGTTAAACATGGAAAGGGTTTAAGTAGATCAGTGGCAAATGCTTATACCGCTTCATGATGACAATAGCACAATTGTTGAACTAACTTTTTGTGGGCCACCAGCTATATCTGGCAGGACCACTTAGCAATCCGTTGTGTGGATGTGTGTGTGTGTGTGTCACTAAATTGTTAATTTTTTAAAAAATTGACCTCAATTGAAAAGTTGAAGTTCAATTGGAACCAAGCTTGTGTCATAGGTGCACCATGGGATCCATATGTTGATGAGGTCAAAGGTCATGTGCCAAGGTCAAAGGTCATGTGAGGTCAAGTTGTAAGGTATAAGCTGGTATAATTCTAGTTTCCATTATTTCCCTTTTTAACTGAAACAAACTATAGTTGCAAGATAAGCACAGAGATCTAATTTGTTGTTTTTCATATTAGTACACATCATTGTTATGGGGAAACTAAGCTATTAACAGAGGTCTGGCTGCAGGTGTATTGCAGCTCTTCAAATCAGTGACGTTTTTTCTTTCTTTTTGCCACATTTCATAGAGTAAATCCCGCTCACCTGACACAGTTATGTGGAAGAGAAGAACCTACTGCAGAAAAGAATGAAGTCTCTTGTTACCGTGTACTGTATTTGGGGCAAAAGGTTCACAGTCGTACTATTTCTCTTTTTGTTGTGCTAGTTGTAGCTAGAGTTGTTTCATTTGTAGTAATAAGCAATCAACATGATCAAGGAGGAGAAATTTTTTAAGAAAGCACCTGCGGTATTTCTTGAGATCTAAGTGTTTATATTTTTGCATTTTTCCACTTTTCTTAAACATGGAAAGGGTTTAAGTAGACCGGTCGCAAATACTGTTTCATGATGACAATTGCGTAAAATTTTGCTGAATTAACTTTTTTGTTTATGCGTTCAATTAAGTAATGGCAGAGATTCTCTGTAATGGAACACAAATTAAAGATGTAAAGACAGTGCTGGAAATCACATAGTACATACAACTCAATCATTACAACTTGAGATTTGGTTTACTGAACTTGTATTTGCTAGCGGAGTTGCTACTCACTTGATCCAATCCTACATGTGCAATTCTAATTTTGTAAATTTTCTATTTTTATTTCCCCATTTTGGACAGATGGGATTAAATAAAATGTTTGCATGCAAATATCTGCATATTAATGAATAACAATGAGCTAATTTGCATACAAAGAATATTATTTATTCACTGTACTAACAAAACACAACAAACCTTGAACTTTGAACTTGGTAGAATGGTAGACCATGGCAATTTCTGGTGTTTTGTCGTTTGCATCCAGATATCTGCTTGTTAATGAATAATAACGAGCTAATTTGCATATAATGCATATCATTTATCCACTATACCAACAAAGTGCAACAACCCCTGAACTTTGGGCTGGTAGGTAGGCCATGATGACCTTTAATGCTGTAGGTTTGCAGCAAGATATTATATAGAGCTTTAAAGTTACCATGTAATACCATGTAATGTCCAATCCTTGCACATGATCAATATTTTCATTAGTTTAACCGTGTACACATCAAAAGATGACTACCGAGTTTGGCACCTTCACCAAAATACAATTCCAACACCATAAATCATTTCTAATCAAGTTACCCAGCTTTACATTTAGTCAGAAGATCATCTAGAAACATGTTTTTTTTACTTATCTACATTGTGTATTTTTAATCCAGATAAAGCAGTTGAATATCGCAAATGACGAGTCACTGTGGGGCTATAAACACCTAGTCTTTCTTTAAAATTTACAATTTTTTAAAAATTGATATAAAACATGGGGATACCATTATAAAAGACAGCCATGTGACTCGTATGTGCAGCACATCACAAACAGACCTTCAATTAACATATAAACTATCTTGGGGTGACTCTAAATTGAGTGACAATTTAAAATTAAGCGTACTGTATAGTGGTCATTCAAACCTATAATATAAGATGATATCACATAGTACCCCTTTAAAGCAGGTTCTAAGTCTGTCCTCACACTGCATGCATCAATATTTTGAAACAGACTTACTGACTCCAGCGTGTTTGCAATTAAAAATGATGAATTTACAGCTTTTTTTGTTTTGTTTTTTTGATTCATTGCAACTTGAAATTGCTGGCGGTTTTTGGCACATTTTACGAGTCCTGCAAACCAACGTTCACCCGACATAGTTATGTTGAAGAAGAGAAAAAAATGTATGTTGCTGATTTGAATGGGTAGTCAGCTGGAGTATTAAATGGATTTTAATGGATTAGTATCAAAGTTCAGAGACGAAGAAGCAAGTTAAGTGTTCTGAAAATGAACGAGGGTATCTAGAGGTAGTTTTGCTCAATTTTTCTCAAAAGTGGCAGAGCCCAACATGTAGCAAACCATCTATTCTAAAAACAGTGCATGAATCGCATTTGTTGAAGAAAGAACCTTATTTTTTGTGGGCCACCAGCATAGCTGGCAGGACCACTTTGCAATCCGTTGTGCATGTGTATGTGTATGTATGTGTAAGTTTTATGGAGCGACCCACAGCTTATATTCTTTGATTATAGTGAGCGTGAAAGCCGAGAACAGCAAAATTCTAGTTAAAGAGCAAATTCAGTGGGATACCAAGACGACAACAAAGTCAGGGGGACCAACTTCCCAAGTTGCCCTGGTGACCTGCTCTAATAATTTCAAAATGGGACCTTATGTACGTGGAGCATGCAAAAATTAGCCTAATTTACACTGATTTGGCCCAAATTTTGGCTGATGTTGGTCACGATTCCTAAAAAAAATAGAATGAAAATACAAATATTATTCCATTTCATCCTGATATTTTGAGCCATAGGAGGAAGCTTATCACCCGCACCTTGTTTGTTATTCAAACCCATGGAATACCATGGCATAGAAAATTGAGGTAAAATCAGGAAATTTTGATGAAAAATCATGCAAAATCAGCCATTTTTTTACCTTATTTACCCTCCACTTTTCTCTTGACTGGGCATTTGCCACTCAAATCCACAAGGCTGCCTACACCACTGATGGAATAGCAAATCTTTGAAAAAAGCAAACCTTTGAAATAGCGAACTGCCGCAAGAGTAGAGAACTTTTAGAATAGCAAAACTTTCAGAATGCAAACCTTTGGAATAGCAAATCTTTAAAAAACACACCTTGGGAATAGCGAACTGTTTTTAGAATAGTGAACCTTTGAAATATTAAAACCTTCAAACAGAGAACCTTTGGAATAGCGAAAATTTGGAATAAATAACTAACTGAAAGTGAATCTTTAGAATAGCAAATGTTTGGAATAGCAGACACAAAATGATATTTGTGATAAATGAAACATAAACTTGTATGCAGTTTGATCCATAAAGAACTAGATTTTCTTTCACCTTATTCATGCATTTTATTTTCTACCTTTTTTACTACAATATAAAGCTTCTCTCCCCTGACATGGTTATATAGAAATGGTAGAGTGTATTACCAATCTAAATGGAGTGTTATGTTACTTTGGGCTGCCAGGGCAAAAAAGAGTATACATATCGTTTTTGTATCGAAGGGATTATAAGTGGAGTTGTTTCACTTTGCTCAGAAACGACCAAAGAATGAAGCGAAATAAATTGAACTAGGCCTGTAGAGCACTTGGTTAAAATTTCATTGAATGGATTTTAATGTTATTTTAATGCTATTAATTGTCAAAGTGTGAGCCATTTTGTAGATTTATTTTTTTTCAACTGTGCCAGATTTTTTTTTACATTTTTATTTATTTTTAGCAAAATATATAACAAGTGATGGTTTGATTTAGCTCTATAACATTGATACACATTTGCTTGTCTTAACATTTTCATTTAATGTTTATCGACAAATTCCTGAAAATAAAGCTTTCATGAAAATTAGACCTTATACACACTGCAAAACTAACATACAGATCTACAAAAGCAACTTTTTATTTTCTGGACAAATGTGATCAATTCTTGCAGAGAATATTTGTAGTTAACAGTTACGCCTTTAAACTGTCTGCAATTAAACTAAGTATAAATTTACAGGTGTCTTTTTACAGATATCTTTACCGGAAATCGGCGATGATTACACCACATAAGCTCTCTTGACACCCGACATATATAGTTCTATTAGATGGAAAGAATTTACTTGTGATTGAGATGGGATGTAATTTAAAGCATCAACGGTTTGATGTCTGTATATGTTATACTCTTTCATTTTGTGAGCAATTTAGGTTTAGCAGTTTTTGTAGAAAGGTTAAAATTTACTAAAATTTGTCACTGATCAATTTTCCAGCAAGGACCTTATATGCTAGATTTATTAGATCTGCGAACATTTATTTATTAAACAAAGGTATCCTTTTTAGACAAGATCTGTGCTGCATATGGTGTGATATAAAACAGACGATACCTTTATTTTAAGAGGAATAAAGAGGCCACACTGTCTTCCAGGCAAAAATAACAGTTTTCCCAAGTTAAATAAGGCCATAACAAAACACCAATCCAAAAACAATACTCTCTAAATGTAAACGAGTGAAAATTTCACTCCTTAAAAGAGTGAAACTCTTGTAAACCACTCCAAAATGAGTGGTTTCTACTTAAAAAGAGTGAATTTCCACTCAAAAAGGGCAAAAATCACTCGAAGAAGAGTGGATTTCCACTCGTTTGAGGAGTTAAACGAAGGACAACACTTTTGAGGAGTTAAACGAAGGACAACACAAAAAGAAGTGGAAATCCACTCTTTTTGGAGTGATTTTCACTCTTTTGAATGGAAATTCGCTCCTTTTTGGAGTGGTTTACTAGAGTTTCAATCTTTTGGGGATTGAAAGTTTTACTAGTTAACATTTAGAGAGTACCTTTGTTCTCATTCTTAACCCCTTCAGAACCTGTTAGACTCTGAATAGGTTATTAAACAAGAGTCAGTGGTGTTTGAGACTAGGCATGTTTAGACTCATTATTTGAATGCATTCAAATGAGTCCAAACAAGCCTAGTCTAAGGTCAGTGGTTTTTGAGATGGCTTCCCAAATGACCTGCAGTCATTTGGGAAGCCATCTCAAAAAGCCACTGACTTAGTGTTATAAGCTATACAGAATCTACCTGGGTTGAAAGGGTTAAATTATCTCATTATCAGTAATTCCAATGAAGTTGATGTAGCTAATTGGCAATTGCCTCATTGACATAATTTTAATTTAAAAATCACCAAATAAGTGCCACATATAGCGCCACATTGTATTTGACACAGAACGAGACTCCACCCACCCGACATAGTTGTGTCAAGAAGGAAGACATTCCATGCCTGATCTGAATAGAATCTCTGGTTACCGTGTGTTGAATGTGGGGCAAAGGTGCATTGTTGTACTTTTACTGTAACAAACTGTTACAAAGTATTGCAGAATGCCTATGGGCAAAAGATGCATTGTTGTACTTTAACTGTAACAAAGTGTTACAAAGTATTGCAGTGTGCCTGTTAGGCTGTTCTTTTTTTCATCTTTTGTAAAAGCTTGTTGCATATTATTACCTAGTACCTGGGGAGGCCCACTCAGTATGATTTCATTAGCAGGGAGATGTAAAAGAAGACAGAAACAGAAAAAAGGAGGAAAACAAGAGTGCTTGCAGAATGCTCAGGAAAGAATGAAAGAAACTGACATTTATCCAAACAGAGTGGCCTCCTTCTTGTAGACGTTGATATTAGATGGACGAAGGGGAGCACGCAGTAGAATTCAGAAAAACAGGTTTGGCATGTAGAAAGAAGTTTGAACATAATGAACATCTAGTTCATATGCAATAATATGTTGAAGTTCTTGGCTCCAAATAACAAACATAAAAAAAACCTGTGTGGACTATTCCAAATGAATCCCATACTCCCCTGTGGAAGGTATAACTGGAATAGAGTGAGCACCTCCTAGGAGGATATTGAATGTATCTGGAATAATCAGGCTATTCTAAATGGATTCAGTATCCCTCTGGATTTGGAAGGCATAACTGGAATAGAGTTAATGCCTTCCTAAGAGGATATTGAATGCATCTGGAATAACCAGGCTATTCTAGTTGGCTTCATTATCCCCTCTGGATCTGGAAGGCATACACTCATTTCCACTTGTGCCTTTCATAGGGGGTATGAAATTCATCTGGAATAGCCCAATATAAATCCACATGCTCTGGTTGATGTAGCAAAAGGAAGTGTCTGTGATTAATTTCTGGCAAAAGATGAACTTTGTTGGTAAACAAAATAGTCAATAGGTGACACCCATGTACTCTCCATGTGATATGCATATGGTGCTACATGTGACACCCATGTACTATCCATGTGATATGCATATGGCTACACAGGCGCGGATCTAGGGAGGGGGCGCGCGCCTCCCGTTAATTCTTCAAAATCTTGCAAAACCAGCCCATTTTGGACAAGTTTCAGCCTTCAGCTCCCCCGGTAATTTTGACGTTTTTCAAATCCTGGATCCGCCCCTGGCTACATGTGACATGACACCCATGTACTATCCATGTGATATGCATATTGTGTTACATGTGACACCCATGTAGTACCCATGTGAAATGCATGTGGTGGGGGTATAAACATGTGACAAAATCACAGCAAATGGATGTTTATTGGTGGTAAATTAAATAAGAGATATACTCTTTTGCCATATTAGGGTCAACATGTGACACCTCTGCATAAATCATGTGAGGATGACATAAGAATGTATATGGTTGGGAAGTTAAATACAAGATACAGTCTTTTGACACATCTATAGGGCCATGCAGTTCATCCAACCTTGGATATGTGGCATTCACAAACACATAGTACTAACAAATATCCTAAATACTTCAATGGAATTAAGAAACCAATATTTGTATGCTAATCAGCCTGTCTTACATTGGTAATTTTCTGAGCAATCTTGATTTTTTTTTCTCAATTTCACCATCATTTCATGACACAAATGACACACCCTCTTATAACACACACTCGTGTTAGTAAATTTCCAAGCTCTAGGCTTGTAACGTAAGAAACGTCACAATTTATGCACTATGTATACATTATCGTTGATGAAACACGCCACCGTCAGCCGCAAATAAATTGTCACATTTGATAGTGCCGGTTCCCCTTTCTATGGTATTCTCTGTTGACATTTTTGATTTAGCATGTCAAAACATTCAAACTCGCTCATGTGTCGTGATTATTTCGACATTATTATAGATTACAGGCATCTTACAATGTACACACTATACATAAGGGTATTAGTTAGTGTGCCCTGACCTATATAGGCTCCCGCGAGGTTCCCTAAAAAACGATTATTTGCAAGGAAGGAATTTTTTGAAAGAAAAGCCTGATTGGAGACTGAAAAGATACATTGATAGTGATTGATGCTACTCAAATTTGCCTTGCATACATGGACAAATCCTGGGAAGATTCTCATAGATTCAGATTTAGATTGATTTTGGAGAGAGATGGAGAGGGCATAAATGAGAACAGGTTGTTTTTATTTTAGATTTTGTAAAACAGTGACACAAAACAATCCCATTTTGATTTTAAATTTTTAATTATGAATTCATTAATCTTTTATAATTGTATAATTTTGTTTTCACGCATTGTACGTCTTCTTGTATTCAATTGTACAATTCAACGACGACAAAATCAAAAATTAACAAAAGTGCAGTAACCTTTGCATGATGGCACAGATACTCAGTGTTGATAGATCTCTGTATAGATTTTAAGATGAAGAGTAGCATTGTGGCAGCTTTAAAAATGGGCCAGCCATTAAAACAGCATCATTTCTGACCTAAGACTGAAACTAACCTGAATCCCAGATTAGATGATTCTATGGATGTGAATTGTATCATAAATGCTGTGGCCAAATGAGATTATTCTGATTAAAATGATACTAATTTTAGTGTAGGTGTATATGTGAATGTAGGTGTGTCTGTGTTTGTGTATGTGTGTGTGCATGGGGTTGGTGTGTATGTGTGTAGGATTAGGTGTGCTTGAGTGGTGTGGGTATGATTGTAAATGTATGGTTGTGTGTATTGAGTAGGGTATGTATGTGTAGATGTGAGGTGTGTGTGTGCGCCTGTGGGCTATCGACATGACAGTTTCAGGTAAAATTCAGTTTGAATTTGTGTGGACTTGTACCGTCCAGATTGTGTCCACAAAGGCATGGAATCTGGATCTGAAGAAGTTGTACTGCACGTTGAAAACGTAAAAAAACACTCTTGCAGGATGACTTTCTGCGTCTTATAACGCAACATACGAGGTGCGCTTCTGTAGCGTGCTACATCCATGCACTCATGTACTACAACTGTTTCCAAATGTCGCAACAGTCATATTGTTACTGTTTGAAATTAGCATCTATAATGATCTTAAACAGACTGTGGAAGTTCACATTGATCTGGACTTCAGAGATGTGCATTAATGCGCATTAGTGCACATTAATGCGGATATTGCATTCCCACATGGACAGCCCCGGTGTGCATGTGTCTGTGTGGAGAACGGGAGGCAAGTGATTGGTAAAGGCATACATCTGCTGTTGACCTTGTTTTAACTCATTTGTTGTTGTTTTCTGTTTATCTAGGCTAATCATTAGCACAAGGGGAGATTCAAGCAAACTAGAACATATTGATGTTTTCACTCTTTGAACATTCTCTTTCACTCCAATTCTCTTGAAACAAAGGAAATGAAGGCAGTATTAACTCAGGTAATTTGTGGAAAGAGAAGGTACAGTTCTTGGTAGTGCCGAGAAAGTGCACTCCTTTGGGTTGTTCTAAATTGTTGACAAAATTAAAGACAATTTTTTAGCACATTGGTCCATTTTTTTTCTTTAATTAGTCCAAGTAAAAAAATAAAACAGTGGATCGTCCGGACTTTTGAAAAAAAGTTGGTGAGGGAGGCCTTTATTATTTGTTATTTTATTATTTTTTTTCAAAGATGGCCGTCATGTCTAAGATGGCCATCATGATATATTTGAAGATTGTGTTTGCATTGTAGTAATAGTAGTATGCAAGAAGATGGTGTTGTTGTTGCTTTTATAAAAAATAACAAATAACAAAAAAAATTGGTGCGGCATCCAAAATTGGAGCGGGAGGGGATGATCAAGTGGTTTATGTTTTTACTGGCATTAGTATATTCTCAAATTGTTTGTTTGATTTTTGTTATTTTAAAGGAAAGTTATCAAAAGCAGATGTTTTCTAACCTTGTAGCTTGAAAAAATGCTATGTACAAAATTAAGAGTCAGTGGGTTTCCAAACTAACAACATTGTCATTTTGGCCTAACCCCCAGAATCCAGTCAGAACTATTACAAAAGAAAGAAAGAAAAAAGAAAGTTCACTCTCCATCCGGTAGATATGTAGGATGGCACGGTATTGATAAACCCATGCAACATTTGAGCTAAGGTATTATGGTTGTTGCGTCAAAGGTGATCAATAGAGACTACTATTAGATTGTGTACCTGTGGGATGACGTGGGTGGGGAGCATAGTATAGTTAACTTGCTCATTTAATCAGAGTTTAGCGCTACGGGCTGTCATTACCGTATCCTGTTATGCCAATAGGTCATTTACCTGATGTAGTGTTTGTGACCTGTGCACTCACGTTGAGGCATCAAAATTGAGATGTGTGGATTTGGAAATGTTTGCTCATGAGGATGCTTTTAATGTCTTTACTCCATTCGGCATTGTTGGTTGTGTATATCAGTGCTGTTGGTAGGGCTGTGAACATTGGCTTCTCGGAACTCTTTCCCCTGTATTCCAAGGAGTTGATGGGCTTTATGTTGGCATATGAAATTATTCAGTTTATTTTCATTGTTTCCCTTTTGATGACAGTTTTCTATATTTGCTCTCTATAAAAAAACACTATTTTCTTCGTAGGCCTTGGTAAGGAATGTTGATAAAAAATCTAGCATAAAAAATCCAACTCTATTAAAATCTCACCATCAAAACAAAAATTGTGCCATGCCACAGGTAATGTGGAATTATTCTTTAATGGATTTATAGTTACATAGCATTTTCATGATGTTTGAATTATCTTGACTCAATACCCAATATTTTAAGTTTCATGCTTATATTAGAATCCGTCATGATATAGATAAACAAGGATTTGTAGCCTGTAGAATTCGTGATAATTTAAAATGGGGACATGTTTAGCTCATTACATTCAATCAAACTCATTTAGCTCGAAGATTCACAAGATAGTAAATGAGAAAAATCTAGCTTTGTTCAGCGACACAAAGTTGACCATTATGGAAAATTGGGTTTCTGGGGATAATGCCGGCTATCAGTGATCGCGGCACACCTTTCTAATCCAAACCACATGTAAAATTAGAAATCATGAAGATGATTATGTTATTATTAACAAAATCATGAAGATGATTGTGTATATTAACACAAAAAGTTTTTAAAAAATGTGCTTGAACTCTTATCTAGTATAATTATAATCCCAACTTCAACAGTTTTTAACATAAAAGGAAAAGGTTGACAAATTTATGAAATTGAACATGTTTGACTGTATGTATAATGTCATTCTTTGATATTTAATTTTTTTTTCTTGGTCACATCATATCACTTGCACAAAGATTTTCCAGCAGAGGTAAACACAGCTGGCTGTCTGGTGATTGTAATTTAGATGTCGCTGCCTCAGTTTTTGTTTGGGGGTCACACTTAAATCAATATTTAAAGGGTAATCCTTACTTGTTTTTATTTGGATTCACCTCAATAAATAGTGAAAAAGGGATGAACAGCCTATTTTACAAACATTTTTCAAAATTAATAAATTTTCTTAACTGCTGGCGTAACGGAGTACAAATCCTGCCAATTTTCAGACAAATTGAAGAATTTGTAATAAATAACATTTTTCTACCAAGATAGGACACTAAAAATGCCCTTTTACAACCAGACAGCCAAATGAAACCCATAGTTGGAACCCAGCTATGCAAAGGGCAAGATAGAGGTTGAAACGTTGAAAAGAGCCTTTGTAAAATTTGTACCAATTGAGAAGAAAGCTTATTTGTTTTTTCTTTTATCATTCACAACTGAAAAAAGTTTGAATCAAGGAACTGAAAACAATTTGATATCTCAAAAACTACGGACCGTACACCAAGGTTGAAGATAAAATTCCCCTGAACATATTTTGTAACCTTTCAGAAAACACTTTACCATAAACACCTTTTCACCTGTCAGTTGGGGGGTTGCAGCTTTTAAATCTCAGATATTGCATCTTGAATGTGTAACCAAATATTGTAATCCCTCATCCCACAATTGCATTTTGATCTGTAAATGGTCGTCACCGGCTGTCATGTGGACTCCTATAGCCCACACAGTGAACTGAACAATAGCAAAGCATGATTTGCTCCTTGTATACACGAAGATCACTCCTAGCAAGTCGTCAAAAATTAATATCTGAAGGTTAGGAGTTCTTCATTTTCTTCTCTTTTCCCTCCTCATATTCCCTTCTCCATGTGTGATGCTAATTCCCATATAGTATTGGTATTGGCATAAAATGCATGCCTAATGGGATGGGTTAAAATAATTTCAACATGAAACCAGAATGTAAAGTCAATTCCTTGAACCTGAAATGTAAAACCCCAGTTCATAACCTCTAGGAAAAAGGAAAAAAATTGCGATAAAAAAAACCCTTGGGGGCTCCTACCTAGAAAGATTTTTTCCCTCAATTCGGTGACAACATTCTGACACCGGTTTTATGTATGCGACCCAATTCATTTGCCTTCTTTTAACTTGTATTTGGCCTTTTGAGGTGAAATAGTTATTCCAGGAACATGTATGATCTCTTGTAAGAAAGCTCTCCTATGAATATAACCCATGGGCATATTTGTGTTCTCAATGGTTCAGGAAACAAAATGCCGTTTTATAACGATAAGCTTAACGTTTTCTTCTTCTATTTCTAGCCCCCCAAGGAAGCAACGTGAACAGCATTTTTCTCTTTTTTGTCTTCTCCGCATTATCTCGCAATATTCATGCACCCAGTAACTTCCCATACACATATGCATAGCACTTGTATCTGGTTAGTAATATCTGGGCCATAGCTCACCACACTGCCTTTGACTATTCATTAACCAGGTGCCCATAAGGATTGTTAACCAAACTGAAGGTGTAAGCTTGCCACCGATATGGGATGTTATTGTTGTTCTGACTTTTTTTATCTTTTTTGAATTTGGGCTTTAGGTATTGTAAGCATGCAGTTTTATCAAGGCAAATATTGTGTGTGTATAATAAATACAGTGACAGATTTGCATATTTTAATGAAACATCTTTTTTTTAAATCAATTAACTAAATCGGACTCATTGAAATACTGGGCTCCGTGCTCAATGAGCATGACCTAGTTTTGTTTTTGCAGATTAATTTCTATACTATTTTGATATTATAAGAGATGTACCCTCATTGCCCGATAATAACTCAAAGAGTATTTTGAAGTAAGGCAATGAAAAAAACAACTGTTTTACGGGCGGGCAGACCTTTTAAATAAAGACAGTCGGTCAGGCGATTTTTCCCCCTCTGGAAGTTAAAATTGACCTATAAAATAGTCCCAAAATTTGAAGGAAAAAAAATCTTTGAGAAAAAGTGAACAATTTTTACATTTTTTTTTAATTAGTCAAATTTTTAAATTTTTGCCAAAAAATGGTTGATTTTACATGATTTTGGCAAAACTAAAAAAAAAAATCTTCCAAAATGTAAAATCTGGGTCAGTCGGGCCCGTAAAACACATTTTTTTTGTTGCCTAAGCCATCTTTTTTCCCTCCTTTTTTCGTTGTCCATTCTTTATTTATTTGTTCACTGGAAGTACCTACTGAAATGATTTGTTTCTAGTTCAGTGGTGACTTATCGTGGAGTGTACTTTGTCCCAAATATTGAGGCCATTAATGATAGACAATTTTTGGGTGGTGACAGAAGTGTAACATGCGGCATCCTGGGGGGACATCGGTCCTGAAAAATGGGGGTCTTTTGACAGGCATTTGGTGCTATATATTCTAAAATAGGAGCACCCCAGGTAGTATTGCTATTCCAATACATAGAAATTGTATTTTCCTCCTATTTGATGTATATTTGCTTGGAGCAGTGACCAAGTTAAAAATACCAGTTATACCATTGTCGATTTCCTTTGTTACCACACCCCAATTTGTCCGTCCATTCATTTTTAGCCAGAGGGGGCAGTTAGCCTATAATTTGGCTTCGTTATGCTGGTGACAATCCATCATCACCATCCAAATCACCTCTTACTGAATTTTTCTAGGTCACTTTCTTTTGTGTGAGTCGGGCTCAGATGTGGACTCACGCCAAATGAGGCATCCCCACTTCACATCATATGGTTATGAGCATGTCATTGACGTCGCCACGACGACAACATCATTTTAGGCATCATTTCTTTACCCTTGGCAACTCAATATTTAGTCAGCATTTTTTAATCTCCTTCTAAATATATCATACTATAAAAGAACAAAATGTAGGTCACCCCAGTCACTATTTCCGGACACTAGTTCTAGCGCAGGAAACGGTAGACTATTTGTCGTTGACTGCCGAGTCAGTTGGCGCTTGATGCCAGATGGTAACCTGGTTCCTGGCTGGTACCTGTTATGCGTACTATCTTGGTATACAAACCATCTTAAGGGTGCATATCTTGGTATACAAACCATTTTAAGGGTGCATACTTAGATCTCCCTCTCTGCCATCGTTTCACTCAAATATTTAGATTAAGAGAATAAAGAAAAGATTTTTGGAATTAGCACTCTCTCTATGAATTGAAACCAAGGCAATGATCATTAGTTTAAGTCAGCCAAGTTGTTCCACGCAAAAATAATAGTATCGCCAATTTCAATTTGTCATATAGCAAGCTTACCAGTTCAAAAAAGCATACTTTTAGTTTTATTCTCAGTCGCAGGTTCGAACCCCAGCTGGGTCATACCAAAGACTTTAAAAATGACACCTACTGCCTTCTTGTATGGCCTAGGGTTATGGAAACGGAGATTGGCATTGCCCTATGTACCATTTGGTGCAAGAAAGACTTTTAATTAATAAAATTACATAACTAATGAAACAACTATTTAACCAATACACCAACAATGAGACTATAAAATTGAAAGCCTGGGTATATTCCAAGAGGAGGTGTAGTGTTCTCCCCATAATGCATTTCTTCCAATACTTCCAATTTCTTTTCGTACTGGTTGTCACATGAATTATAGTGACAAAAAGTACTTAAATGCCAGATTGGGATGAGTTCTGATCGTTTAGGTACATTTTGTCACTATATAGTTCATGTGCTACAGTGCAAATTTGTATTGGAAGAATTGCATTTTGGGAAGAACACTGTACCTCCTCTTGTATATTCCATAAAGGGGCAGCCATTCTATATTCCCTTTCACCTACACTATTTATACCAATGTTATGAGTTTTGGTAGTTTTGTTGTAATCAAACTATAGACTATTGAACCCAGGTAAATTCCATAAAAGGGCAGCTATTACATATTCCCACCTACACTATTTATTCCAATATTATGAGTTTTTGGCTAGTTTGTTATAGGATGGAGCCCAGGTAAATCCATAAAAGGGCAGCTATTGATATTTCCACCTACACTATTTATTCCAATATAAGTTTTGGCAAGTTTGAACCAATCAAACTAATAAGACTATAGGATATAAGCCCTGGTAAATTCCATAAAAGGGCAGCTTTTCTATATTGGCACATTCATTCCATTTATGGCCAGGAAAGGTGTGTAAGTCACACACTGAGGCTGGAAATGAAAAAAAGTGAAAATGTCCAGTGTGGCGTTTTATTCAATTTACCGGATAACATGATAGGAGACATAGATTTATGGAAAGTGAATTAGGCTCGCAAATGGCCTGGACATGTTCAGTGTGTTGGCATGAACTGGGTGTGATATATATCTGATGTTAGGTTTGGAGAGATTGGTGTTTCAGACGGCATTCGATTTATGGATGTCGGGAGTCGGTAGTTGATGCAATTGGCTGTTGCTAAAAGCAATTGAAACCAATCTTAATATCTTTGAGCAGACATTGTTTTCATTTCTGCAAAAGTGTCCAAATGCCCACTGCGATTCTTAAGGCTCTTACGTTTTGGAATGTAAGTGCTCGTACTAATTTTCCACTTGCGCTTTCTGACTCGAAACCCATTCTCAACTCAAGTTTCTTGAGTAAGAATTGCTAATTATGTAACAACCATGTAATAATTTTTATTGTTGCATATCATTAGAAAAATTATTTATTATAAGTTTAAGAAAATATTGTCCGCTTATTTTTGTTGGCAGTGGTTAAAAAAATTGATCACTCTGTCAAATTGGGATCGTTCTATTTCACTCGGCTTTGCCTCGTGAATTAAAAAAAATCCAAATTATATTTTTACTATTGCTGACACAGGCTTCAATGTTATATCCCAATGCCAACTCCATCCAGTAAAAGTGGTAATATTTGCACATTTCATTTCTCATGCTTCAACAATTTCAAACTTTTTTTGTTTGAATTTGCTATTATCAGCTTCTCACATAGACTTTGCATAATAGTATGTCAGGTTAGGTTTCCTTGAGGGCCTGCTACTGGTATCCTGGTAACCAGTACTACCTGTCCCAGGGCCAAGTTTTTGATGGCTAAACCGTCACCCCCATTGGGTTTCTAAGGAAATCTGATGAGGAGGGTAGCTGGTTACCCTGGTAGAATGAAAAAAGATGATCTACCTACAAGGGTGTCCAGCTCTGGAGAGCTAATGGCGGCCATACCCAGCACATGGCTGCCTTGCATTTTGGGCGTGGTTGCCCAAAGGCTAGGCCCACCGCCGAAAACTGAATTTACGTCGAAAGGGCATCTTTTGCTCCAATAAATCCTAACACAGCAGTATTGCTGAGTGTGAGGTGTATCCGGCCACCCTCGTTTAGCGGGGACAAAGCGGGGTACAAACTTTGATTTAACTAACTATATTGATGGGAATTTCTGACAAATGGCAGCTATTGCATTTACGACCTTCTTGCATACACATGACGATACATGTCTTGTAAGGAGTCGTCAAGGAAATCAAAATTGGCCTGTTCCATTTGAAATGTGTACCACCGTGTGAAAGATTTAGGTAACACACTCCCTCTGTGGAAGAAAATAATAATATAAAAGTAAATTGAATAAATAAAATAATAAAATATGTTAATAAATTATTATATTATTCACAAAAACTACTCACTACTTACAAAAACAACATTTTTCTTTTAGTGCATGGGGGTGGCTCGATGTAATTATATGAAGTTTTCATCTTGATTGAATTACCTTGTAAAGTTTCGCAATGATATTTTAATCCATTTTAATGTCAGAGCCAAAGAGTACTGTGTAAACTTAATATTGGTCCACCAAATGGGCACATTCTCATAACATCCAAACTAAACATCTTTTAGCCCAAAGATTTCACAGGGTAAATAAGAAAACTAGTAGCTTTCTGTAGATACCAAAATATTGACCACTTCCAGTAAATCTGGGGCTCTGGGACAAGGCTATTTGCAATGGCCCTTTATTTTCACGCTAGTTGAAAAGTGCATGAAAAGCATGAAAGTGATGTAACATGATAAATTATTCTACTTTCACAGGATCTAATTCAACCAGTGAACATGACCAAAATGTTAAAAAACATATTCAGTGGTCAAACCTTAACTCAAAAACCAACCTCCTGTCCCAATTCTCAACTGGAAACCCTATCTCCAAATCCAAACCTTTACCTACCCCAACACTCACCACTCAATTTTTAAAAGTTAAACATGTATTTCATAACATCCAAATTTGTTTGCCTACTGTACTTAAGGGCAACATACATTTTTGTACACTGTGGCATACCTTTTGTACAACTCTTGTCGCTGTCAGTCATTTATCATCCGGTTATCTTCAGAGAGGATACTTAATAGCCATCTGTAAAATACAACATTGGCTGGAAATAGCACTTAGCTAACATTTGTAGCTGAAGATGTGAGTCAAAACTTCTCGATTCAGAGGCTGGTATTCTCAAAGGGAGTCTAATTTTAAGTACATATTGCTCTCTAGCATTTTACTATCTAGTAGATCATACTATTTACATAGAAACCATTTTGCTATCTTCATTAGATAGCATTCTGCTAAGGCCATAAAATGTTCATCTTGCATACCTGTGTGCATAACTATATGGAGTCACTCTTGCTGTATAACCCTCTTTGATGAGCCATATTTTAAGCATTGTTTTGTTGTCAGAGAAAACAATGAACTAAAAAAATTGCCTACTAAGTGTTCCCTCAAAAGGTGGGCCAAAAACAAAAAATAATTCCTGCATAGCTCTTTGTTCACTTTCTTTTAAAAAATGTATGTGAGATAGTTTGTTTATTTTGCTTAAAGGATATCAAATAACTATCTAGAGTGGAAGAACAGTAGAAGTCATTTGGCTGTCTGTAGTAGCTCATGACTATCTATAGTAGATAGCATTTTGGTATCTATAATAAATTGCATGCTATCTTCAGTAGAAAGCATTTTATAGTTGGATAACATTGTGCTACATATGTGGCAGTTTACTCTTTACAGCAGATAGCATTTTGGTCTCTAGAGTAGAAAAATTACTATCTACAGTAGATAGCATATTGCAATCCTCAGTAGCTATAATTTTGCTATCTCTGGTAGATACATTTGGCACCTTCAATAGATAAAATAGTTATTTTCATATTTTAAGTGGGTGCCAAATGTGCATCTTTGTCAAAAGATGCCTTCAAATTTACATCATTTTTTCTGGAAATTTCAAAAAAACCATTTTTACTTAACTTCCTAAAAGCACATCCCCTCAGAAACCTTCCTCTATTGCCTTAGAAGACAAGCAGCCCCATCCTCTTCATAATCCTGGCTATCAGTTTGACAGCAGTAATATCATCACAGAGTACATTTGACCTATTTGCGCATTCCTGTTTACCTTGATGGACCGTGTACACACTTCAAATAAAAAGACAACCCCATTTATAGCCATAATTTATCAACAAGTACACCATGCCCATTGCTTCTCACACTAAATGCTTCCATTTAACTATTACTCTAGCCATTGGTCTTGGTACAGATATTTACTTAATGAACAGCCAATATTGGTAAATTTTGAGGGAGATTTTTCCTGCCGATCTTACTATTCTGATGATTCTAAAGTGAAATTGGAACAGAGTGACCACAATTGGTAGCGCATCTCAATCCACCCAACAGAAAATACCCAATAGTACCCTCATTTTTTGTTTTGTTTGTTCAATTTTCATGAGATAATTGCTCTGGCAAAGTGACCTCTCACTTTGAATTAATAATATTACCCTTTCATGACTAGGACTACTCAAACCAGCAATGTTACACATCCTTATTTTGCAATATTTATGTCCATGGTTTGACCATTTAGTAGCCACTGGTAGCCAAAAGACTCTAAAACTAAATCCTACTTTTTTAGACAAGACCCAGGCCATGTGATTTGTCCCAAGTAATAACCTTAAATTTGCACAGTTTATAGTTAGAATATGCCAGTGTGTAGTTCAAATGTCTCGACAACCTGGACTTTCCATTGTAGGGTTTATATGCACACTCACAAACAATCTGATGTCTAGTAATGAGAACGCCCCCACGCTTTGAGTTATACAATGTTTTCCAAAAGGAGCTTTGTAAACACCACCTGTCAACTACTGTATTTAGGCCTCCAGCCTCGTTTCCATTTAAAATAATGGCCTCGCCTTGGTTTCAATTCGTTGTAAAGAGGCTACCGGTTCCTAAAATCACACATGTATTCTCCTAAGTCAAATGAGACAAACAAGCAGGCTCCTTACCATATCAAAACCACTCACTTGTTATACCTAAAATATCTACAAGGGTTTAAAGGGTTTGTTCCATCCAGTTATTATTTTTAAAGCGTTTTGGAAGCCAAACAAAAAATATGCCTCGAACAAATCTGTGTTGGGTCCTATCTTTAGAGAGGTGAATCCAATGTGAAGTTTTGCTGTCAATTCTACTTTTCCTTGTACGGTTTCGGTCATTCTGTCGTCAATAATTCTTTTTTCACACAGTTTCATATTCAAGTAGATCTTCTTGCTTTGTTGACATGTTCAATTGACCAGGTATGAATCTGTGCCACTAAAAAACCCTTCAGTTAAGAGTATTTTTCCAAGTGGGGGAAGAAAACAATTTGAAAGATTAGGTCAGTTCAATCAAGATGTTTTGAACAGACGCGCGGCTTGCTTTCTAAATCTGTGATGTGACATACATGCAAACATGCATGCACACATGAGCACACAGGCATACGCACACAAACCACAACCTTTTTTTATCTGTCAGCAAAGACCTCTGAGGTCTACTGTTCAAAAATTTGTGTTGGGGTCTTCGTTTGTAATGCCAACCGGTATGCATGCACAGCACACAAACACATGCACCACAATATGCACATGCACAAACACATTCACACACATGTATATACACATGCACAAAAATACACACACACCACATCACTTGCACTCACCACACCCTCCCACCCACACCCATCCAGAGTTTTGGTAGCAATAGGGACTCTGCCAGTCTATACAAATGTGACGATTATTTCTTTAAACTGTAGTGGGAATTTTCAGGTGTATAATAGACTTTTCAGCCCCCTAGGGTTTCACTTCCCCTGGGTTTGAAGGATTCTGAATCACAAATTTGCATGCCTCTACCCTTTTTAGAGAAAAATTGGAACCATGTCTTCAATTCAAGATTGAGATCAATGATAATGATTTTCATTATCATGTGCGCATACGTATCGGCCTTACAGGACGCTCACAGCGGATTGCCACTTTATATTATCACACTGTCCATCCGAAAAATCGTCACAATCATTTCACCAGAGGTGGCACCATCTAGGCACACACCCATTCAGTACTTAGATTGTAATATCACCCATAATCAATAAAATTAAATGGTGTACCTGCATTGTAGTTAGCCCATCCTCTCTCTTTGGCATTTGGGCCAACTCCTCATATAATGTTGGCTGTGGAAGGTTCGCCACGTCCCGCACAGGCGAATGTTTACATTCCCAGCATAGTCCAGTACCCATTGATACTCCTGGGTGGAGAGAGGCAAGCGATAAAGTGCCTTGCCCAATATGGCACAACACATTGACGACAACGGGGCTCAACCCCAACCTTATGCTTATGCTGAACCCGATCCAACTGCACCACATTCCTGATGTTCTCACCCTAAAAGCCCCCAAGTTGTCGCTTGGGTCGACAGGCAATCAAAACAGTATCTACACAAAATGTTGTCCAAGGCTGGCTCGAACTCACAATTTAATGGTCTAAATATCACAAGTCCTGCGCTTTTCCACTGGACCATGGGGGGGCCTGCTCTAGTATTCTTGGGCATTGTTTCACTGCTATTTTCAACCAACATTTATTGCAGTCGCAACCATATTGTCTCGGATTTCTCTGATTTATGCATCCAATGTCAAGCAAACATTGCTCGTAGACCACATACTTCCTGAACATGATATACGGACACTAACAAAACATAGAAGCTAGACGTCGTGACCTTCTGCACAACAGACAGCTTCCCTATAATTATGTACCATTCATGACTTCCGATCTCAGCTTTGCCGTAAAATCTTGCAGGTGCATTTTCATGCATTTCATGCAATAAAAATAAATTCTCTCACACACTATAGTTTGTTTTACAAAATGCATTCACCTTATGTCCACTGTTAAATAAATTACGTGAACTGAAGCATAGCAGATTTAACTGACTCATCTGGGTGCCATAGCCATTATTTTGGGTCCCTTCTCCACAGTTATGTTTTAAAATATTTTGATGATTGCAAATTGCCAATTTTGGAAGGAGACACACGCTCTCTCTCCCTTTTTTCTATCTTCTCTCTCTCTCTCTTCTTTTTTCCCTCTGGGCCTTTCTCTCCCCTCTTTCGCTCTCTCCCCCTTCTCTCTCTTTATCCTCTCACTCTTTTGCCCCGCTCTCCAGGGACTTAACCGGGGTCACTTGTCGGGGGGGGGGGATTCCCTGGATTTGATGCATATTTTTTTCTGGTTGGGAGTTTGGTTTTGAGGCATATTTTCCTGGAGGGAGGTAAATTGTCCCATTCGCAGGCAAATGCTGATTTAGCATGATGTTCCTGTTTTTCTTCCTGGTTACAGCATCTATGATGGGGAGCCCCCTGTTCCCCTGCAGCCCCATTTTAATGCTACCTGCCTCACTCTCTTGCTCTCGCTCTCTCTCTCTCCTCGCTCCTCTTTCTCTTGTCCCCCTTTCCACTCTTTCACTCGCTCACGCACTCCTCACTCACTCACTCACTCACTCACTCACTCACTCCTCACTCACTCACTCATTCACTCACTTCTCTCTCTTCTCTCTTTCCATCTTCTGTCCTCTTCTCTCTCACTCTCTCGCTACTCTCTCTTCTTACTATATCTCCTTCTCTTACTGTTTGTTTTTCCTTAATTTTGGTAAGATCGCTATGAGATTTTTTTTATATACAAATTAAATCAATCTACCATTATAATAGCAAATGTAATAAAGAACTGGTTCACAAAATTTAAGTCATTTCAAACCTCTGTTGCAAATTTTTTGAAAAGGTCCTTTTTCGTAATCCTACCTTGTACATATTTTTCAGCAGCCATTTCACATGCAACCTTGGTTCCGCCACATGTCAGGGCTGAGTTAACAAGTGGCATAGTACACACATGGAGGAGTGTATTCAATAGTGTGTACAAATCATTAACACCATTTGTAATACTGATACCATGCGATATGGGGACTATTTAAGGAGAATAGGCGAAGAGAGAGAGAGAGAGCGAGAGAGAGTCAACTGTTTTTCAATAGTAGTTTCCCTTGATAGCAAGATTTTTAATCTCTTAAATACACATCAGTGATTTTGCTAATCGAAATCAAATTGTGCTGTCTATAACAGTATAGCTATGCTACAAACCCTAAATCTAAGGACTGAAGCAACTTAATAAGGACAGAAGCAGATATTTGGGGGGGGGGGGTAGTCATTAACTGTCTGCATGGACATGTAACTGAGGGAGAATTCATATCTTTGAGCACTGCTGTTTTCCTTCTTGATTTTCCATTGCAAGAAATAACTGGAATTCTAAAGAACGATTCTCCACTTATCTTTACCATTGGAAAAAAATTAATTTTATGTTGTGCAAAATCTTACATGCAGATTTGACTTTTGTAATTTCTGTCTAAAAAGGCCAAAGCTACCATGGAGTCAGTGCGTAACCAGACCTTTGCATGGGGGGGGGGGGGGGGTGCAGAAAGGGTGCCAAGGATTTTCTGAGGGCGAATTTAGGTCCTCATTGACACTCTACAAGGGTCAGTTCATGGGGAGGCTGGTTATGCCACTGAACGGAGTTACCTATGATGACACTGTGATACAAGCATTGGCACAAAATTAACAAAATGTACTATCAGAACAACTAACATTGTGGAAATAAACTTTAATTGGGGGGGGGGTCAGGTTGGAATGTATGAACATTCCGCAAACTTGGGGTGCTGGGAACTGGGGGGTTTTTATCTCTCAAAAAGGCTCTGAATTTTTGATAAATTGGTGGTCTTTGGGACTGAAATTTGGGGCTAAGTTTAGCTTCTGAAGCAAAATATTTCCCAAAATGAGCCTTAAAGGGATTTCCGTGATCCACAGCCGTCCCCCCAACTTACCTAAAAGATGTTGCGATTTTTTATATCATCTGAACCGTTAGCCTCTAGTCATCCATGTGGCCATCTTACTGCAAATTCGGTCGCATCTGAAAGAAATTTGCAATTTTGTATTTTTATGTCCTTAAAACGGACAGAAAAAGAAAATACAGCACAGTAGCCTGATTGGGACCGTGGGAAACGAGTAAAAAAAAAACGTTTAAAACAAAAACGTTTTTAAAAAAAATCAGCTCAAATTTTTGGGAATAAGCTTTTCAAGCATATCTAGGATCAATGATTAAACCAGAAGGTGCTGAAATCAAAAAATGCCACCTTTAGAACTGAATGGCCCAAAATGGTGGTCTTATAAGGGCCACACATTTACCTTCTGATCACTTAGAGATGTCAGTTTGCCCCTTCCTGGGAGTTACCCCAACCCTGTGCTTGGTACATCCCTAACATAACTCTTAATTAATTAATTTCAAAAATGCATTTCTTAAATGACGTCTAAACAAGCTTAAAGCATAATAAACCTTTGTTTTGATGATTATCCCTAATGTGGAAAAAAATATTGCATATCCGGTAGTGGTGAAGCTCCAAACTGTTTATTTGTCGTATAATTAAAATCCAGGAAGCTAATTCTTATTTAGCATCTGTGGAACCACCAAACTACTGAACAACCTTCATGAAATAGTGCCATCTCCTGAAAATTTGACCTGCATGACCTGACAACAGCTAATTGATGAGCATAGACATACACACTTTATATCGGGCAGACAGAAATTTGGTGTTTCCTGCGACTGTTAAATTAGAATTGGGGATGCACAATTTTGAGCTTTGCCATTCAGAGGTATGGTTTACTAGTAGCCAATTACCACCCAACTGTCCAAAAATCTATAAAACTTTGAAAATTGGGTGCTTCTTCAATCTCATTATTGCTTGAATCCGTGCTCTCTACTTGATGTGGGAGCCTGACACTTGTATACGCTGACCAGCAATTACCGTGGGAAACAAACTTGCAGTTTTGATGCTAGACGCGATAATGCATAGTGCAACGCCCTATTCGCTAATGTGCTAATATTGATGGTTAACCATTAAAATGACAGTTTTTTATGTCAGTATCTTGGGAAAGAAATGGATTTGGAAGCTGAAATTTCATGAGGACAATGAGAAAAATACAGCCTTTCATTTGATATCAAAATTGATACTACTTCCAGTTAAATCAGGGGGGGTCCCAAAGACGATCGGAACAAGCACCTTTAAGTTAGTGGCTTTACAGATGGCTTCCCAAATTATGACCTGTGGTCATTTGGGAAGCCATCTCAAAACTACTGATATCTGGGTTGTACAAAATATTTCAGGGTTGAAAGCATTATGGCTAATTCATACATAGCCCTTGACCTGCATTTTGTTGCAGCAAAAGCTTTTGAAAAAAATCTTCCATATTATTTTTTTTTCAACACATTTTCCCCTCAAATTTTGTCCGAGTCTGTGCATTTTGGCATCATATGTTATCAATCGAGTCGATGCCATATCACCACAGATACGACGTTCAATCAAGTAATAACCCGAAACATGTCCTCTCCCAAGTTTTCATTTACAAGATTAAACTTCCAAATCAATCGAAAATTAATGTCATGTGTGTACTGACTGCTGACAGAAAAAACACAAGTATTCCCAAAAAGGTCACAATTGGATGAAAAGCGACCCACTTTCGCATGGATATGTTGCAAAAACATGATTAGGGTATGAAAGTTCTGACTTGTGCTATAAATTTGTTTCTCAAGTGCATAAAATTTGTTTTCTTTAATTATTAGAGGCCTGCTGTTCCCTTGTTTTCATTTCTGGTTAACTTCTCTCACTTTGCCTAGCCTATTCTCTTTGGACCAGGTGGCCATAAGGTTGCAGAGTCCTCTCTCCATTTCAGCTTGTTTCTAACCACCTGTTTTGACTTTATTGGATATTAATCTCCTTTTAAATTCCTTCTATTCCAGCTACATTTCTTAACCAATGAGGTCTACCACCTTTCTTACAGTACATCTGATTGGCTCATTACATGATATATCATGATATAATCTCTTGAGTAGCCAATCAAAATAGACCTGTACATCTATACACCTTCTTACTCTTGTCTCTGATTAGCTAATTTACACCATGTAAGGCCAAGAAAAAAAAACAAGTTTGTCTCAGAAGACTGTGCGCATTTTGTTTAAAATTGTTCTTTGACCACATAAATTTTTTTTAGGTTTTTACTCTTTTGAAATTTAAAAAAAAAAATCAGAAAAAAATGAAAATTTGGCCGCAAAGTGCATTGCAATTTTTCACATTTTTTTTGAGACAAACTTTTTTTTTGCCTAACCCTATGAATAACCATCAAATCGGTCAGTAGTGTCCAGCTGTTTTAACTCCGGATGCTACCTGTGTATCTATTGGCATCTAAGCACTATTTTGATAGGTTACTCGGCAGGTAATATCATGTAATGAGCAAATCAGAGATATTGTAAGAATGGTGGTATGGTTTACATAGAGATATAGAAGCACTATTTTGATTGGTTACTCAGAGGGCTACCTTATGTTGTGTCTTGTAATGAGCCAATCAGGCAGATTGTGTCATAGGTGGCAGTGGTCAGGAGTTAAGGTTGCTTTAATACATCGATTGTGAATAATCATAAAAAACACTGACCTTAGACTGGCCTTGTTTGTACTCATTTGAATGCATTTTCCATGCTGATTACAAATATGGCCATGACAGATTTAAATGTTTGAAATTCTGACAATTTTGAGGAAAAAATTGACTTCATCCAGTCCACTATACTCCCGTGTACAATGTTCAATTGTTTGGTTGTACCATTTACTATCAAGCCGTGCCTATTGGCTTTTATTGTCTTAAAACATAATCCAATCCATTGTTATCGTGACTAAACTTTCATACTAATTTCTCTTCTTCTTGGCTTTAGTTTAAATTTGTTTTTATTTGACACAGGATTACTTTTGTATTTTCCCTGGAGACAAATATTTAAAAAGAGCTTATACCGAGAAAATGTCTTGCAGTCTTAACGGGTATACAGGTCAAAACCGTGAACTGGGAAGTACTTTGTAAGCAAATTGGCTTGGAGGGTGGTATTTTAACCCTTAATTCTTAGTGGGTCCCTTCTTTCCAGACTTAAACAGAATTTTAATTCAGGATACAGTTATGAGAAGTTTTCTGTAAGATCCTTGTTTTCTTCAAAGAAATTTATGGATTCATTCCTTACATAGTCACTGATGTGGGGTAACAGATGAGAAGGGGCACTTAGGGTCATTATATTGCTTCTTATTCTTTGACCACATAATCAGACAACCTATTTTGGACCGTCGTCCCTATTTTTGTTTTTGTTTTTTTTTGCAAGTAGAACCATGTGGGAGCGAAACTTCATCTGGGATAGCCCCAAAAGGGTGATAAACCTACTACCATAACTGCATCCCTTACAAAACCATGAGGAGCACCCCCTTACAATCATGTAAATTTGAAGACATATTTAGCACTCCTAGATGAATTTGATTGTACCTCAAGCCCAAATAATATTATGTTTCAGATATTTGGATGACTTTCATCTGCATATCATTCATCCGTCTCTTGAAATCTCCTCGACTTACTTCACTTGTTGTCGTCTTACTGCTCTCCATCCTTTTTCCTCGCACAGCCCGTGGTGGCATATTTCTGCCCCGAGTGGTCCTCTAAAAGTAAACGCTTTGTGAGCCCTGTAAATATATGCTTGGTTGCAGACAACAGATTGGCTTACACCAGCAAAACATGTTTATTGCCTTAAAATCAATTGGTGTTAAGCATTTAGTAAGGATTGGCGAAGATATCGAAATGACGTGACCTAGATTGTTTACAGTTTGTCCGAGGGAAAAGGCTACAGTTGACTCTTATTGATGCAATTTGAGTATTTAGCTAGTTGGTGCAAAGCTGTTCTAAGGATTAACCTTTTGGGTTTGTGGGTGCCTGATGTCACTCAGAGATCAAACTTTTCAATAAATTTTGTAAAAAATGTCAAATTTATGCATTTTTATAATCATATTTGGAATAAGTATGACAGATGCATTCAAATGAGTCCAAACAAGCCTAGTCTTGTGCCAGTGTATTTGAAATGGCTTCCCAAATGACCTGCCTTTGGGAAGCCATCACAAAAACTACTGTGTTATAACCCATACAGAATCCAACCTTGGTTGTAAGGGTTAAGGTTGTCTTTTCCACTATGAGCTAGTAAAATCTCAATTCCCTTGGCACAGTTCAGTAGCCTTCATTCACCAATGTATTTAGAAAATACACCCCCCGGTTTTAGGGTATGATATATGATACACAGATCACATGATGAGGCGCTGTGTGCTTTGTAGAGCGCCATATAAATGCTCCGTTATTATATTATTATTACAAGATCAGTTCATGTCAATGTATGTACAAGTACAACCCACTGAACTGTGTCCTTGGTGGATGAGCATATTGTAGCTCATAGTGTTCAAGCATGTCATATGGGCTAAAATAAAGATCCATACAAGATTCTTGGGGGAAAATTAGTGGGATACTTGCTCTTTGGATGATAATTGAATGACTCCCCAGATGACCTTTGACTCCAGGGGGTTGTTAGCTCTGGTAACCACATATCTCACTTGGATACTCCATCAACATGCCCAAATTTCAAATTGATACAACAAAGCATTGTGAAACACATGGCTTGACAGACAAATACACACTTATCATTTTGTTTAGGTTTATTAATGTAGCTTTGTTAAATGATAGGTTAGGATGGTATCACTCAGGCTTCAAAATGTATGGTCTACGGAAATCACAGGATTTAAAAATAGTCTTGAAATTTACATTGAAATATGGCTATAATTTGTAAAATATCACCATCTTTTATAAAATTGGATTTTTGGGGGTTAAAAAAAGAAGTTTGAAAATTAGGGTATTTACTCTGTGGCAGACTCTCAACACTTCCAGCTGAGCTTCTTTCCACGAGAATACTTATTTTATCAGAAGGCATTGACAAGAAGTTGCATCACAAAATCTTTACTTACCTAAAGGATTTTTTTATGAGACATCCTATAAATTGACAGATCCATGTCCATAGGTTAAATTGATGTTTATTATAGACGGTCCTTCCGTCATCTGTTGCTATCTTGAGAAGTGAACTAAAAAACGAGGACTTTGGTGTCATGTGTTGGGGCAGAGATTCAGACGGAATTAGGCGCGTACACAATCTCAAAGGGTTTTGATTACGACTTTGGTTACTTCGCAGTAATGCGCTATTCGCCTACCAAAGCAGAATCAATTCCGAGGATTTGTGGTAATCCTAGAGGGAGGATTTACAAACAATTTAAACGAAATTTAACGAGGCTTCACTCAACTGCCGTACATATTGCTTGTTGTAGGTAACTTAAAGACACTGTGTAACCAAACCTCTGTAAAGCATTAATAATGAAAATTGTCATCATGGGCATACATATCAGGCAACATGCCCACCCAATGTTTCTGCTCTTCCCGATCCCAGACAAATAAGGCATTGAATTTATTGAATAAAAAAATTTGTATAAAAAGAGATACAAGATGGGAATTGTACTAGTGGGGCAGATATGTGAAATGTTTTATTTAAAATGTGCACTTCT
>JAMKCH010000156.1:0-44895 GCA_023653785.1 Ophioderma brevispina | reverse complement strand
AGTTGACTGTTTGGGGTCTTAAGATGTATACAGAGGAAAAGAGGCAATGGAAAACAATGATAAAAATCTCTATTCTTATTCAAAAGTGATATGGAAGGTTTTTACCACCGATATTTGTTAAAAAGTGTTGCCAGAATACCCATGGCGAACACTAGGTTTGGTAAAAACACACTATTTTCTTGATTATTTTAAACTTCTAAAATAATGGTTTTTGCACCATTTTATTCTTTAAAAAGTTTTTGACGGTGAATATTAATATTGACTAAATATTATTCAGAGCTTGGGAACACTGCAAAATTTGCTTTGAGAGATCGGTAGCTCACTTACATGAGCAATCTTCACAAAATGTTCTAGTTTTTCCACAAGCGGACACTTGCGGTTTTGAGTTTTTAGCTTACACAGATTTATAATCTATCTTCATTGGGTAAAACTCAATGTGTTCAGCTTATTAGATGTTACCAGCTGACATATATTGCGTTATCTTGAATTGGGCACCATGGAATATTGGAATACTCTTTAAGTATGGGTCGGGGGCTGCTCAAAGACATCCTTACAAGCACACATCCTATCAGCACTAGATTGTAATATGCCCACAGTTCCCCAGATTTCTTTGGGTTGGGACGTGGAAATTGAGACACAAACACGTTGACCACAGTGGGGCACAAACTTGTGATTTGAATGGTCTAATGATCACAGGTCCTGCGCTGTTTCAATGACACACACGTGTATGCCTCTTTGTGCAAAAATATGCCATAAGGCACCGATAAATCAGGTTTCTCGGTCGAGCAACCAAGTTCTTAAAAAAACTTTGCATTTCAAATTCAAAAAACCACGTTTTGACCGATAAAATTAATTTATAAAGAAACATAAAAAAAGGGTGTTCGACTGGTAAACTATCAAAACCTTTTTTTTTTCAAAAATCGAAAAACCAGGTTTTTTCGATAGGCAAGGTTTTTTTTAATACCCGGTTTCGATTCGAAACAGGTTAAACTAGTTTTATTTAATAGCTGTTCAATCGATAAATGTGGTATATTTTATTTAAAAACAAAAAAAAACAGGTTTTTCAATCGGAAAACCTGGTTTAGCGACAGAAAGGTTTTATCTTTATGGTCAAAAATACGTGCCATAGCGAAGGTATAACTTACAGTACAGATACTAATGTGTTGCTTTTCATCCGAATCAACCAGGCCTAGAAAATAAGTTTATCAAAAAGAGTTTGTTTTCGAAGCAATAAACCGGTTTTCTAGAAGAAAAAAAACAGGTTTAGCTGCCCTCTTAATGCAAAGAGTGAACTTTCACTCTTTTAGAATGAATACAGACCCTACCCTCCAAAAATATTCTTTTGGTAAAATTTACAACAATGATCATTTTATTCACCTTCAAACAATATTTTTGTTAATTTTACCTTGATAATTTCAATTCAATAATGGTATTTTATCAGTTTGTAAATTATCAAGAGTAAATTGGACCTAAAATACCCTCTGAAAGGTGGTGAAATTTCGCTCTGTTACACTTGGAGAGTAATCCGATAAGCATGGTTTTTGTGTCGCCTGCTTAAAGGGATTTATTGGCATGAATCTATCGGGGCACATATATTGAAATATCCCTAACTAAGACGTACCAGATGGTTTTCATGGTCATTGGAGTATATCCTTGGCGAAAAAAAAAAATCCAGATATTCCGACAAATGTCACGACTGGACCACAATCAATCACAATCGATGGATGCTGCCATCTTTATTCCTGTGCTATATTTACAACGCCGCACGCAATACCGAAACAGAAGCCAGCGAAATATAATATATATATATATATAATATATATATATATATATATAATATAAATATATATATCAATATATAATATGCAAGAGACTATCTTCCAAGCAGAGTGCTCAATGCTTGAAGCAGAGCGAGATAAATTGATGAACCTACTGGAACGGTAGTTGTTACTCGGAGTTTCACGCTTGTGCGATCATCAGACAACTGGCTGCTATTCGGTGATGCGAAGAATATATAGCGTTTTTGCGGACGTCGTAGAGAGAAGTTGTGGTCGTAGAGGGCGGCATGAGATGGAAGGTGGCAAATTGCGGACGGCGGAGAGATATGGTAGTCGTATTATCCTAGGTGATGCTGGAGTGGTTTGCTAGTAGAAGTTGTTCTCTCGTGGCGGAGCACTTGGTATTATTTTCGGTCGCTTGTTGAGTAGTCTGCGTTTGTCGGCATTGATGATGGCCAGCTTCTCGATGAGGCAGAGGTCGCATTTCTTGGTTCCGCTGGAGTACGGTCGGGCGCTGGATACGATTTGACGCCTGTGATTTTCTTAGGGTTGTTGTGCTTCTTTGAGCTGGGCCACACGTACTTGGAGAGTTCTGTGCTGTTCTGGTGCTTTTCATTGCTGAAGGATGTCTTGTGGTTGTGGATCTAGTCTTGGACAGGTGGGTTCCGTCAGTCCGATGTAAAGTTTTGTTAGGTCCCTGTTCGCTACTTTGACTTCGGCGCTGTAGATGATGTTAGGTTTCAAACAATTTCCTTGCAGCGGGCACAAGTCTTTGTTGCGGCAGTTGCTCATGTTGTGTAGGTTGATTATCCGTAGCGGCGATCTTCTTGTTGTGGGTTTTGATGATTTTGATGATTTGATGATCGCACAAGCGTGAAATTCCGGAGCTAGTAACACATACCGTTCCAGTAGGTTCATCAATTTATATATATATATATAATATATATATATATATATATATATCTATATATATATATATATATATATATATAGTATATATATATACACACAACACACACTGGCCAAAAGTATTGCCACATGCAGAAACCGAAATTCATAATCCCACTTGATGTAAATTATACCAGGGATTCCTTGACCACACAATACGTATTAAATTCCAAAGTTGCGGTTTTTATACAGATGCCTTCCTCAGAATCCAAGATAGTGAAAAAACTTTTGATTTGATCGTCATGTTCCCTAAATATGGCAGATTAAAGGAACAGCGATCGATAACTTGCCGATTCCACTCCAGAAGGAATACAGACACAGAAACAAACGAAATGGCTTCAAAACAGCCGCCTAATGAATTCTACGGGTTCAATAGGGTTTACTTAAATGTTTATGGGAGAAAATCATAGCGTTATGTGGGACCGGAAATGAGATAAGTCCATGGAAGACAGTGTCCCTTCGAAATTCAGAATTCGGAGACACACGAAATGCAATTCGAATGATAACACGTGGTTTACGTAAATCATGTCTAATTGCGCGTTTCACATTACATGACAAAACAGCACAATGTCAACGGTGCGACTAAAAAGTTATTTTCTAGTTAAAACACGTGACCTATTTCTTGCATTTTAAATGTCCAGGGTCCAACGATGTGATGAACATGCTCCCATCTTCTTGCACATGATCTCATTTTCGGTCCATACAAAATACAACGATTTTCGCCTAAACATTTAGAGTAGACCATGACAAAACCCGTAAATGTCAATATTAGCGAATATTTTGCCAGCCTTTTTGGACGTTCTGTGCTTGTATTTCTTCTGGAGCACAACCGGCAAGTTATCATTAGGCTAGTCCTTTTTAACCCGCCATATTAAGAAGAATGACCAATCAAATTAAACATTTTTCGCACTACTAATTCTGGAAAGCAGAATATGTTGAAAATCACAGCTTTGACATGGATTACGTAATGTTTAGTCAGGGGAACTCCTGATACAATTTTAAATCAAATTTTTGAAATTTAAATTGCTTTTCCGCATGTTGCAATACTTTTGGCCCAGTGTGTGTATATATAGGTATATATTATATATATAAGTATTATTTTATATATATAGTATATATATATATATATATCTACGATAAAGGTGAGGGAGCGTAGTTGAGTATTATAAGTCTAGAAGTCCAAATCTATTACAGGGATCAAACCACATAAAAACTTTTATTACGAGAAATTCCAACAATGATTTCGCCATAGGGCCTTTGTCAAGTTGGTGAATGCGTTGAAGTGACCTACCATGGGACAACATGCGGGGAAACGACGAGTGCGCGCAGTGAAGGATCGAAGCGTCTGCCGGCGGCGTTCGGACGAGATCGCTGTGATAGCACGGAGCACGGCCGCAGGAATCCCACCGTGAGGTCCCACCCCAAGATTACTGCGGGAAGGCGCGGATGCGCAGAAGGAACGTCACCACATGAAAAACAAAAAAGAAGATAGGAGAACGACAGGATTGAAAACGAAAGAGCGAGGAGATGAAACGCACCGACAGGAGAGAAAAAAAGAAAGAAAAGAAAGAGCGAAAAGAAGGGCGGAAAAGAAAAAGGAGGAAACGAAAGGAAAGAACAGAAAAGAACAAGAGAAAGAAGGGGAAGGATGAAGAAGGAGGACAGAAACGAACACCAAAGAAAAGAGAAATAGGAAACAGTGATGCAGAAGGGTAAAAATAGCCAATAAGAGGAAAAGAGAAGCTGAAAAGGGGACAAAAAGAAAAAGAATAAGAGCAAGAAAGAAAGAAAGACAGAAAGAAAGAAAAAAAAAAAAAAACAAACAAAAAAAAAAAAAACCAAGAATAAGAAAAAAAAAAAACACACACAAAAGAGAGAGAGAGATTTTTTTTATTTTTTTTATTTTTTTTATTTTTTTTATTTTTTTTATTTTTTTTATATATAATTGAAAAAGATATATTAATAGTACAACAACCTATTGAGTACAACATCGTAGTTAAATAGATTTGAATTAGACGCATCCTTTTGTAACTCTGAATGGATATAAAAATAATAATAAAATGATTATCATTAACAAAGAGCCCATAAAAAATTTACTATATAATGTAGCGTTCTGAACTCCACACTGTCACTGACAACTGTAACCAACCCCTGCAGGGAGTAACTTGCATTGTGAGGGCAGCAAAGGGTAATTGAATCAATGGTTAGGTGATTATCCCACCCACTGCTGGGAATTGCCTCACTTTAAAATTGAGAACTTGTGTACGTAATGTGATTGGGTCACGTTAGATGCGCGCACCAGTCCCCAAGCAGATTTTTCGCCAAAATTGTGACTTGCGTTCCTAGCTGTCCGCGCGCGTAAAAACCACCCTTGCGTACGCTGTGCGATCTTCCGAAGATATCAAGCACGCTTTGGCCCTACCTGTTTCCAATGAAGTACATGTAGTAGGCCCTAGGCCTATGTGTGCTGTTCACAGAATTTAATGCATTATTAAACAAACTTGAGTCAAAGATTATATTGCTACTTATAAACGGACCATCAAGTAACTAAATATCCTTCTTTTCCCGAAAATAAGCAGCTTCTCTCCTGATTTTTTTCAACACACTTTTTCAATGTCGTATCGGAAAGTGTGTTTTCTTTATAATTTCCATGTCAGGACCACAGATTTAAATGGTCAGGACTCAGAAATGTCTAATGAATACATCTCAGATGACAAGAGTATTTTGTTTTCCAACAACATTTCACCTATTAGGTCTTATAGAGAGTGTTAAATGCATAAACATGATGATTAATATCGTATATAGGTTTATAATAATAATAATAATCTCTTTATTTATTCACGGTAAAAACATGTTCAATATAAATATTGTTCTTCCACACGTCCGTGATTGAATCACATCATATAAAATTTACAACTTATTAACAACAATACAATGTTATTTAAAAGTTTAAAAGTGGAAGATACAGAATGAGTAACTATACAAACCCACATAAATTTACAGAGGGGTTACGACAAGTAATTATAGAATCAAGTATTTACAAAGTTAAAAAGTAAAAACAACATGTAACAATCAGGGCACATAGGAAACTAAGAAAATATACCAAAACAAATGACAAATAAATAATAATATAATAACTGTGTAAAAGTTACAAGTAAAAACATATACTATTATAAGAAGTTGAAATTGCAAACTGATATTGCACAGAGGAGATTTCGTTGAAGGAAATATCACTTGTCATTTTATGTACACTTTCATGTAGATACAAGACATTTTTCAGTATTCAAACAGCAATTATGGCATTTTATGGAAAAACGCTAATTTACTAAAAAGAAGGATAATTCAGGTAACTTTACGGCAGGAAATGACCGTAAAATAAAAAGGAATGTTGGTTATCTTTTCGTGAAGATTTTACTCAATTACTTGGAACTTCATAATCATTTTAAAAACATTGAAGAAGTGATGCAAATCTTAAATCACCTATTCAACTGATACTAATGATTTACTTTACATTTTAGCTGTGATTTCTCACTCAAAGCAAAAACCATAGAATTTTTGTGGCCCAGCGCCATTGCAGCATGGTGGCCGACAACTTGGCATGAAAAGACGACGTAGCGAATGCTCATGTTTTTTAAGTTCCCAATGACAACTTTTATTAATATCGTTTAACTTCGTAAAAGGAACGAATTTGACAACAATATTTAGAAAATTGCTAAGAAGTAAAGGTAGGCCTATATTCGTCCAGCTAATACTGGTTTCAGAGTAGGCCTACACGCTTAAAATGCATTCAAAATCACGAAATCTGGACACGCCCTTGCTTTCCCTTTCTCATCTTTCCATAATTTTTTTCTTCCTTTTCTTACCATATTTTTTTTATTGATTCTCATCATACATCACATACATTACAAAGAGGGAAAAAACAATGCTCATAAGTTTTAATCAGTGCGCACATTTTGCGCGCCTGTTTTTGTTCGCGTGTCAGCTTAAGCGTTTGCCATGCGTGACATTTGTGGCGTTTTACGCACCTCAATATCGCGTTGGTATTTTAGACTACTAAAAATGCCGTTATTTTCAAAAATAACAGAAAAATTAGTTCGGTGACCCCTACTTTTTTCTACAGTATTCGACAGATTTTGTTAGTGCGCAACTTTTATTAAAATTTGGACAAAAGTTATCGAACCGATTTTTTTAATATTAAAAAATGTCCATGAAAAAATGAATTTTCCATAGACGTGTGTACAATTTTTTTGAAAAAATAGGTGTTTTTAATAGAATTTTTCTCAAAAACGAGTTCGGTGACCCCATATTTTTATTTCTGATATTTGACGTACATCGATGAAAGTTCATTTATACGAAATCTTAACAAAATCTATCGAACGGATCTATCGTGACCCAATCACCTTAAATTGTGTGTAAGCTCACTTGACTCCCCTTTAAAATTTTAAAGTGGCCCCATTGAAAAATCAATGGGGCCACTTTGAGCACCCATTAAAGTTAACGGGGCAATTTGGAGACGACCCCTCAATCGATTGGTTTTCGCATAATTATTGCAGAAAAATCGACCGATCAGACAATGGAACACTGGGGGAATGCAACATTGATAACATAACGTGTGACGCACAGATTTTTATATGCGTGTGCTTGCGCCTCAACAGTGACGACACGCGAGTGCTTACGCAGCAACAACCACGGCGCGCTGTGTGTGAGAGAAATCGGTTACGGGCTTGGGCTATTCCACAATACACGCGATTCCCCTCTTGGTTTATATTCTAGCTCTATGGGTAAAAGGTCACATGTCGAGCTCAAAGGTCATGTGAGGTCAAGTTGTAAGATGTAAATGTAAAATTGACCTCAATTGCAAAGTTATAGTTGAATTGGAACCAAACTTGAGACAAAGGTGCAACATTGGCTCCCTCATTTGTTGATGTGGTCAAAGTTCACATGCCAAGGTCAAAGGTCAATCATTTACAAACCGCGGCGGCAGGCGACATATGCGGTCCAAAGATCGATGTATTTTTTGATCAAAAAACGGGTTTCTAGACTGATAAAAATCTGGTTTTTAAATTGAAAAACCTGCTCTTTCAAATAAGGATAAGGATGGGTAGGGTTTGAATGGGTGGGTGGGTGAGTCAAAAGAGGTCAGTGTTCTCCTGAGCATGTCAAACCCTAAACATCACAATCCATATGTTATTGAACACTTATCAAATTTCCCAAGGTATATAGGTATTTAAAAAAATACATCGGTCCTCGGACCACATGTGAGGGGGTAGAGTTGCGGGATAAGGATGGGTGGGGGTTGAGTGGGTGGGGTGAATGAGAGTGTTGGTCTAACCACATCATTATCATTATAGTAGTCCAAGATGTTAGATGTTATCCTAACTTGTCAAAAAACCAAAGCATCACAATTCACATGTATTGAAAACTTGTCTAATTTTCCTAGTTGGATTTTGGTTTTGGGGGGGGGTTAGGGTTACGGCGGGGGGGTTTGAGTGGACGGGGGGGTGGGAAAACTTGGGTTGTCTATGACATATTTATATGAAATCAAAGAGGCAGGTGTACTCCAGGAGCTATGTCAAAACCTAAGCGGACAATCCATGTGCAGTGAAAAATGTCCAATTCCCTAAGTAGGTACTTTTTGGATTTTTTTTTTTTTTGGGGGGGGGGGAGTGTAAGAATTGGTGGGGCTTGAGTGGCTTGGTGGGTGGGGATGGGGAGGAATCCTGAGGGTTGAGTGGGGCAGGTGAGGGTTTTCGGTGTAGGGACATCCCATAATGAATAGTGCTGAGGTTATAATCACCTATGCTTTTTTGGTTGCAAATCTTACTTGCACTATAGTACAGTTTTGGGTGGGGAGGGGGGGGGGGGGGAGGAGGCTAGTATGTGATGGCGTGGGGTAATTAAACAGTATCACTGTGACCCTGTCGATGCTGCCTACATGTACAAAGAACAAAAAATAGTTAAAAAAATTAAAATAAGTGAACCTTAAAATTAGAATTATGCATTATTTGTACACGCCTTAGGTTCATTTAATTGGCAAAGTACATCGTCCTGGCAACCACTACTTCAATATACTTAAAGCCCCAAAACTTGTTTTTAATTTTACACAAGGACCATCACTTCTCTGTCTATTCTAACAAAATGCTGCCCTGGGAGCGTTACCTTGGAGTTATTTCAAATTGTAATATTGATTTTTTTTTACAATAAATAATATTTGCTAAAACACCCTTTCAAAAATAATGGTATCTTCCAAATGAAGCATCCGGCAAGTCTCTGGCCCTGCTTTGAAAAGCATAACACCGGTATCATTTGTATTTATGTAGTGAATTATTGTTTTTTCTTAGAATTATCATGGCATTACATCAAATTTTGTCTTTTTTTAGGTGAAAAACTGTTAAAAATGTGCCATGAAATGTGGAAAAAATCTGTTATTTAGGGTTAACCATGGCAACCAAGGGTGTGAGAGGTGAAATAAGTGTCAACATTTAATAGTACGAACCTAAGAACTATTTATACACAAACTTTGAAGAAAATCCATTTTTAAGGTCTGCCAATTTTTTTCAATATCGGTCGATTTTACCAGAAAATGTCTCTCAATCATTTCGGGGTGAGGGCTTTTGTATTATAAAAGCCTTTACAACAATGCACAAATATCGTTTTGAAAAATCTGTGGGAGCGCAATATTTTTCAAAATGTGCAGTGTCTCTTTAAGGGACCTCAACATTTAGGCACCCAAGATGGTCACCACAAGGAGGCACATTTTGCTAAATGAATTTAAAATGGCAAATCGTTGGGATAAGAAGTGGTGATATTTTGGGAGCTTCAAAAAGAATTGTTGGCATTTGTATTTGGCGCACAGCTTCAGTTTTCAAGATGGCAGTGATTATATTGGCTCTAGGGTACGTAAATCAATAGCACAAGCAGCCCACCCATCTTTTTGACGTTATAAAACAAAACTTTCTAATATTTAAAATGACCGTAAATCATTTCCAAGATGTAAAAATATTAAAGCGGGGTATTGATTTGTCCAAGAGAAAGCCATTAGCTGGGGTCATGTAATTTGGTTTAAAGACACTATCAGTGATTCCCCGAAAAAGTCAAAATATTTGAAATATGCAGAAACAGTTTAAAAATAAAGGATAAGTCTAATTCTCATAAGTTATTTTTTCCAACTGCAAAATGCTCGAAAAGGAAGAAAACTTCAGTATCCAAAGATATGAATGACCACATAATTACGGACAATAATGACTAAATTTTCCGATATTGTCCTTATTGGTTACACACCATTAACTCACTTATACACAGTAGTCTATGGGAAAAATGGCAACTCTGAGCATGTTTCTTTCACATTTAAAACTCTCACAGAGGAATACAAAAACATAACCACAAAGTACAAGCAAAAATCACCAAATAACCAAATTTTGAACATATGATGACCAGAAATTTTTTAAAGTTACGAATCACCAAACTCGCCCGATGTTAGACCGGCAACCCAAGATTCTAATAGTCGCCAAGCTAGTAATTTGCAAATCGATGTGACATTGATGACCGCGAAGTAAATTGACTCAAATTCATGTCCAAATGCCGCTAGTTTGAGAAAACATAACCAGTCCTAACCATTCAATCAATGAAATTTCATCACTTTTTCAATAGAACTAGTGCATTTTCAGACATTTTTAAAGCACTTTTTCCATATGCCATGCAAGAAAGTAGTCCACCCAAGATTTTTGATCCTTACAGCAGCCAGGTTAGTGATGTATAACCTATAGGGCTGGCTGATTATGGTCTTACAACTTACATAGTATACCTATATACTTGTTATAAACATGCAAAAATCTGATTTGTGATGATTTTTTCGATTTCCTGATTAAGCAAATCACTGATAGTGCCTTTAAACTGACTATATAATAGTTCAGAAGGAAGAAAACAGCTCATATCAACCTGATCAATACCAGTAAAAGTAAAATATGCATATGTAGAAGTGAAAAAAGTTGTCTATATGTAGAAGGAACATTTAAATATGATGACCTAACTTTCTTTCTAGCACATCGAGTGCTTCCTTTGTTTCCGACGCCATCTTGGACGCTTTTATGTTTAAGCCTCTTCATGAAGGTAAAGCTTTACTTTGTTAAGACTGGGATAAAGTTCCTATCTATAATTAAATTACAATGGCAGTTTTTCATAAAACAATGACGGTTATTTTGAAATAGGCAGTACACGCTAATGTGCAACATTTCTGGGCGGGAATATACCTAATCCTAGTTAGGGGGAGGCCACTAATGTTATATATTGGAAAACTATTTACCAGGTGGGTGTAACAAGTAGGAATATGGAATTTTAGGGCCAGAATATTTTTTTAAAAAGCACCATAAAATTATTATTGGGTGGCACCACCCTCTGATTCGAGTTTGACGGCACCCCAAACCCCATGTGAAGGCGCTCCCTTAACATTAATGACCGGAAAGGATGAGAAAATGATTATCTGACTTTTTACGAAAGTTTTTGACATTGCACCGAAAGAAAGTTAACCACCCCTGGTAAGGCGATGGTTAAATGACACTTCCATAACATAGTCTACCTTAAATGGACCATTCTTCAAAAGAGTAAACCTTTTTGATAAAAATGAAGTTTATGGTTTTGCAAATTTCTTTACATTATCATGTTAATCATCCTTCCAAGTTTCCTGCATGATATTTTTAAACAAATATGTTTAACTCAAACACCCTCATTTGCATAAATGAACGTCTTCAATATTTTGAGATAAAAAAGTGAGATTATTACACCATTTTGCTTCTTTAGTTTTATATTAAATAGCTTTTCATTTTGTTTGAAATACTGCCTAAGTATTGCATGGACTTCAATTTTCAAAATTATGTTGAAAAAATACAAATTTATAGGAAATAGACAAGTAATTAACAGAGAATTTGAATTGACTTCGGTATGTCACACACGTGACCAAAAATACAAAGAATATGTACTTTCCGTTATACAAAATAAATGGTTTAGATCTTTTCTCTTTCAAAAGTTATTGATGTGCTAATTACTGTCACACACGTGACCGGCACTCACCATTTTATTTAGTATTTGCAGGACATAAATTTATGGTCATATTGAAGAAGGTAGCAGTGTTAACTTTTATTATCAGTTAAACTATGAATATGATCAGTTTAAACAAGAAAACAACAATTAATTTTAATAAAGATTGGTTTAAACTTAATTTCCATGTGTCTTTTGAAAGTTTGGGCCACTTTGGGGTGAAGTTGCCAAATTTAGCAGACTTGCACTATTTCAACACAGGAAATCTGCATACTAGGAGTAGCATTGCTCTTTGCAAGCTATTACTGATGACATTGTAATTAATGGTCATCAATTTTGTGTTATAAGTCGTGTAAGTCTATGGAGATGTCACACACGTAACCACCAAAGTTAATTACCAAGTAAGTTTGCTTGTTACTTTTAATTACCAACATTGTTGTTATGACAACATGTCAATGTCTTTCTGAAATAAATATAAGAATGTGAGTACTAAAATATTCACAGAATTTTACAGTTGAAGTTTGAATTCTAAAAAACCCTTGATGTCTGAGGTCACAAACGTGACCAAACTTTATTTGCCCCTCATGACAAATAATCAATCTGGCGAAAGTGGAAACATTATTTTTGGTTAGGTTTGGTATAAAGGTTTTTCATTATACTAAAAGTAATAACAGATTGGTTATATTGGCAAAGCAGCAATGGGCTGAAAATCAAAATTTCACGTTTTTCGGTCACAAACGTGACCGAAGAATGGCCCAAATAATGAAAGCACCCGCATAACAATAACACTTAAGACACTCAATATCTATACATATGAGCGTAAAGAAAATATTATACAAATATTGAAGTTTTTTTCGGGCATTGTAAAAATTATAGGCCCAAGGTGATCTCATGAACCATACTATAGTATGGTTTTTGAGATCACTGAGAGCGTATAATTTTTACCAATAATGTTGAAAAGCACATGACGCTGTTTCAACATTATTTTATATATTTCTCAGGATTCTAAAAGGCTATAGTTAACACCATCTATGGCTTATAGAGTTATGAGGTAAAAACTGTAAAAATGGTGAAAAAGTCACTTTTGGTGTGTACATGGGTCAAAGGTTAAAAGTTGCTTTGAGTGAGTGTGTTCGGCAAGACTTTCCACCAAATACTAGCATCTCGAACAACCAATTATTTGTCTGAAAACAAAAAAAAAAAAAAAAAAAAGTGGGCAACTACAGGGTAGCCATTGGGGTAGGTAAAGCAGAGTAGCCACATTACTGTATACCTAATAACTGTGTACTTTGTAAGCCCTATTTTGCAGCTACCGCCTCGCAATTAGCCCTGTGTGTAATGTGCAGTAGCTGCCGCGGTAGACATGGTGTAGCTGCCGTATAGGCTACCACGTGAGTAAGAATACGGCCGTGTATAGTTAACACCATCTATGGCTTATAGAGTTATGAGGTAAAAACTGTAAAAATGGTGAAAAAAAAGTCACTTTTGGTGTGTACATGGGTCAAAGGTTAAAAGTTGCTTTGAGTGAGTGTGTTCGGCAAGACTTTCCACCAAATACTAGCATCTCGAACAACCAATTATTTGTCTGAAAACAAGTTTATTGACTCTTCTGTTCAGAAAGCGTTCTTTCGTGGAATCAATGGAGTAATTGAGCACAACCAAGTTCTCGATGAATTTATATATCTCATGCCAAAAGAAATAATATGACTTGTCACATTACCTTCTTTGATCTCGAAGATGCTTTTGGTTCAGTTCACCATGATTTGATTAGCCACTCTCTTTCAAGATTTCATTTCCCTTCAGAACTTAAAATATATATTGAAAATCTATATGCTAATCTCCAAGGTAAAGTAGTCGTTCAAGATTGGGAGTCAATTAACTTTAGATTTCACAAGGGGGTTTTTCAGGGAGATCCTCTCTCCCCAATCATATTCTTGGGTGTGTTCAATCCTATTTTGGAAAAACTTCAAGTTCTGGTTATTCCATTAATGATACTAAGTATATTACCACCCCGTTCGCAGATGATTTCAATTTAATTACTACCAACAAAAGGACTCACCAACGTATCCTTAAGGAAATATCTGCTTGGACTCAATGAAACTTAAATTGAAACCAGTTATATGCAAGTCGTTATCTATTGTTAGTGGTAAACCCAAATCGATTGTTTTTAGCCTGTCTGGTAATGATGTTAATTCTATTGAAATTGATCCTCACAAATTTCTTGGGTCTCACCTTTGTTTTTCAGGAAAACAAGAAGAAGTGTTTGAGAGTGTCAGGGACCATGTTGTTACCCGGCTTATTGACAACCTCATTGTCAGAGGGGAGTACAAGTTGAAGGTGTATAAGAACTACCTTCTCCCCTCATGTCGGTTTATTCTCACCGTCCATGACATTAGTAAAACCAATCTTCTTGCTCTCGATTCCATAGTTCATAGACAACTGAAAAGATGGATTGGGCTTCCCCGATCAGCAACACCAGGGGTTTTTCTACATCCCCTATTTCACTGACATTAAGTCCATTTATCAAGTTTATCTTGAAGCACATTCTGCAGCTTATTTATCATCAAGGCTAAAGGGTGACAAAAATTAATAATGCTCTGGATTCCAGATTAACTAGAGAATCCGAATGGACCAGAAAAATTTCTATAGCGTGCTTTGCTGATAGTAAGCTCAAGGCATGTAACTTGACAATGGACATGTCTTACAAAAAGAAAAAGGAGTATGTGGTTAAGTCAATTAAGGAAGAAATTTCAGAAACTTGGATTAAACAACTTAAAGATCTTGTTGTTCAGGGGGATATGTTACGAGTTTCCCTTCTTGAAAAAGCTGATTACATCTGGAAGTCCTTTATTTTCGACATGCCAAAAGGTATTATGAAGATTATGATCAATTCTTCTCTGGATACTCTTCCAACTAAAACAATATTAGTCGTTGGGGCAAAAAATGACCACCAACTGTAATCTTTGTTCTAAAAATGAAACGCTACACAATATTTTAAATAACTGCAAAGTTATGTTGGAACAGGGCCGTTATACATGGCGTCATAACTCTGTTATTCGTATCATCCTTGACACTGTTCAAGAAATCAGCGATTCTTCTTGGACCTTTTACTGCGATCTTGCCGGTGCGACCAAAATTGCGGGGACCACTATCCCCCCGATATTATGACAACCCAGCAGAGACCATACTTGGTCCTTATCAATCGTGATTCTAAATCCATCATCGTCATTGAACTAACTATCTCTTTTGAACAATATATTCGCAACGCCCACGACCGCAAGGTCGATAGGTATTCTAGTCTGATCTTGGATTTACAGGAACAGTTTTGACGCCAAACTCTTCTGTATTGAAGTTGGCAGTCGCGGGTTGATATCAGAAGACAATAAGTGCCATATTCGTAATATTTTCACTCAAATCACTCCTGGTAGAAAACCAATGAGTAATAAGTGCAAAAATTCTTAAGCAATCTGAGCAAACGTGCAATTCTTGGTTCTTATACAATATTTTATTCAAAATATGATCAAGATTGGTCTATCTCTTAATTGGTCTATTTTTTTATTATTAATCTTATTCTCATAATCATAGTAGGTTTAAATATTTTAATGCAGTTTTGCTATTGTATCTGTTTGGTTGTCTGTCTGTTTGTCTTGTATACTCCTGCGGAGATATTGATATGGATATGGTAGTCGCCTCCATGCCTTTAATATACTGACTCCATTCTCTAGTATGGATTATGGTTGTTTTATTTTCAATCTTCTATCTATATTTTGTTATGTGTTGGATGTGTTTTAATAAAGATTGAAATGATGTTATCTGTTATGCTTAGTTTTCGCGTTATCCAACAAAATAGGTCACAGGTCAATAGAATCCAATAGCTGCCAATAGCTGCTGACTTAATTCGCCATTTTGGTTAATAACCAAACAGGTAAGATAGGTCAAAACTATTCCTTCTACTTTTTCATACATTTACAAAAATCACGAATTTTTAATATTTTGGGTAGAAATATGCAAATTAATTCACACATTTAGGGTATTGTGCATGATATTGGTACAGTTAATTCATAATGTTTTTGTACATGTTTAAAGAAAAAAATGGAATGTTATTATATACTACGTGAATAAAAAAAAGTCAAGGATTAAAGATGATCTTGGACTTAATGCAATCACCTTATCATTTATTGTTGTTTTTATAAAACACATCTAATATACTTTCATGTTTTGAAAAAAAAATGAAAGAAATCGACTGAAAATGCGTTAGATATGGCGGGTTTTGTAAGCACACCCTTTTTTCTCCATTCCCTATGGGATTTGCACACATTAAACTTGTGTTTGTGAGAATGTACAATATCATGATGCCTTTGTCAATTTAACTTAAATGTTACATTTTCTTGAATATTTCAACTACGGATTAATCAATGAATCTACATACTGTTATATTACCCTCAAAATTTTGATTAAAATATTATTCTCTCAATTTTATTTGAGAAAAGATTTCTCATGGGAAAAGTACTTTGTTTATGCATGTTGAAAAGAGAATAGGGAATTCCCCTAGAGTTGTTTGTGCAAAATGCACCTGTTAGATTGCACAATAAGGGAAATGGGGAATTCCCCAAGATGTAAACTTAGTAACTGAGTCAACTTGTTTATGCTTTAAGATCAAAACATTGCAATGTCTTGGGATTTCCCCATAGAGTTATATATGGGAAGTGATGTAATTCAGATGATGTAATTTATGTGAATTCCAATTGGTCAGCTAGTGTAAGGTTATGTTTATGCATGATGCTGTTGTAATGTCTATTTTAAGACTTAGGAATTTTGTGAAGTCAATATATAATGGAGATTTGAGTAAGGACTCTCTGCCAGCAACCACTAGTAACAAGTAGCTAGAAGTTATAGCTAGTTTAAAGTACCTAGTGCCAGGATTATAATTCCATGTGAGCAGAGTCGCTGTAATTATTCTACTGTCGTCTTTGAAGCCAAAAGTGCTGGGAATCAAAATAGGATTCCAAATTGTGGACAGATAGAAATCGTGGTGATTATCTTGGACTGATATACTGTGGAACATTAGTGTCGTCGAGGGACTTTTATAACCTTGTCGTCTTTGACTGCTGGACAAATGTTATCTTCAGAACTGAGAAGATTCTCATGGAATATACCATGGATATTTATGTGAACGTATGCGCTGTCATTTTGGAGTCTTCGCTGTGAGGACATATCAACGTTGAACTGCAACGATACTTTTAGTTGGAGACACAAATGAACTATGAGTAAAGATTAGAATTGTGTAAAAGTGTAATTTTGAATTGTATAGATAATTGTGCTTTGGACATACCAAATTCTTGATCCAATCTGATTAAAATCATTAAATCTGTTTTATTATATAAAATTCAGACCACTTGTGCACAAGGCTCGTTTATTTGTGTTTGAAAGGTATTTCTGACCTTTGTCGTCCACGAGGAGTCATAACAATACCAATGTGTCATGTGATATGACAAATCCAAACACCAATTCACCTGTTGCAGAGGAAGAAAACAAGATCTTCCAATTGTTTAGGAGTTTAGACCCTTTATTTGGTATACCTTGTATACCTTGTATCTATACCTGGACTACGGTAGTAGTGTTGAAAACCCTTTTCATTTACATGTCAGAACTAATTGAGTGAGATTTTGTGTGAACATTTAATTCCTTTTGAGCATCAATAAAGGCGATTATGGTTATTAATAAATCAATTCAACAGGATAGCAAGGGTCATCATTACTTTCATAATGCTATACACCGTATATCGTACATTAAAGCAATATATGAGTCCCATTGGAATGGAGGGAAAAGCGGTGTGCTTACAAAATTTGTCATATCTTGCTTAATTTTCAGTCGATTTTTAAAATTTTTTCAACACTTGGAAGTATATTAGATTTGCTTTATTAAAACAACAATCTATGATTCAGTGATTTATTAAGGTCAAGGTCCTCTGCAATCCTTGCACATTTTTTTATTCACGTAGTATTGTAGTTACACACGGAATGTATTAGAGGTATGTACCATTTATCATTTAGATAGTGGTCTTTATTTTAGGTGTAAAAGATCACAATTTTACGGTGCCGTTGGACCAAATAAAAGAAAATAAACAGACTTTAAATTTAATTATCTTCTGTTATTTAGAGTATGACATGAAATAGGTTTGCAAGGGATGGTCTGATTTCAAAAATTCAAAGTGTTGTTGAGGGTCAGCTTCCAAATGCTTAAATATTTTAAACTTACGGCGAATAGGACTAATTTTTACTTGACCTGCCTATTTAATGGTGAAAACGTACGACGGGGTAATCTTTGAAATTTTCCAAAACTGACTGTTGGAGGTAATGATTTATGTCAAACAGTATTGTTAAAAATAAAAAAAAAATTCAATAGTCTTTTGGCACCTCGCACCTTCGATCTTAACCTTTGCATCATAACGGAGAGTCTATCCAATTGAACATCCACATCCAGTCCTATGGTACAGAGCCGTTGAATCGGATAAACCGCCCTGTCATCATCGTCATTGTACTCTGTCCTTCGTCCATATTCAGGCATCATCAGGTTCTTGTCGTTCTCCGAAGAAGTATGCATTGTTTGAAACGTAAGCAACCATTTCGTACACTCTTTAAGTAGTAGTCCTACAACTCGATGAATTCCGTACTATGGCAAGCCAGTTGCCTTGTGTGCCGCTTCTATGAGAGTTTGGCCCGAAAAATTATTCTCCGTACCATATTGTCCGCCTTGTGTGCCGCTCTATGAGATTTTTGTCACGAACTTCTGCTCCAGACAGTATGGTCCGCCAGGACCGTATGAGTCCTGAGCAAAGAATCTGAGAATATCGTAAGTCAAATTTGAATACACATGCTCCAGACCATAAATGGCATATGTGGTGAGGGCACATTGCGTCTCAGTGGATATGACTGCCGACTCATTATCCAAAGGTTGTGGGTTCGAGCCCCGCTGTGGCCAATATGTGCTGTGCACTTGGGCAAGCACTTTACCTCACTTGCTTCGTCGACCCAAGTGAGGAGTCATTCGTGTAGCTGTTATGGGGAATATTACAATCGAAGTGTCTGATGGGATTGGTTGCACTTGGCCAGCTTGCCGGCCCTAGGTCTGAGCGAGATGCTTTGACGATTTCCTGACGGCAGCGTAATAATAATAGGCAATAGCGCCTTTGATCTTGATGAAATGGCGCTTTAATAAGCGCCATATTTGGCGCATATTTTGACTGTCACTGTTAAAAATGTTCCTAATTTTACCATACTTTACCTTTTAAATTGCGGTAAACCCAATTATTAAATACTCTTCACGCGTTTAAATTACCTATTACCTAACGGGAAAGGGTATTACCTATACCCTTTACAAAATTAACAATTTGGAAGCAGGTAAAAATGTAAATAACCAGTCAAGACACAGTGGCTAAAAATATACTACACATTTTGAAAAAGTAGTATTTAATACGCTGACCGTTATTATATTTTCCTTACTATTACGTTCTTTTGTAACTGACTTGTTTTTTAATGTAAGAAGCGAACTAGGAAAATCTTTTACCTATAAAATGTGTTAAATGAACGTCGTAAGTAACGTCATAAAAAAATGCAAAATCTTATTTTCCCTATCTTAAAAAAATAGTTTAAAAACTCTTTTCCTCCTTTTTGTATAATATTTAATTTGACCAAAGGTAGACACACACACACACACACCCCACACACACACACAACACACACACACACACACACACACACACACACACACACCCCACAATATATCCAATATAGTATATATTATATATATAATATATATAATTATATAATATGGTCGAGGTACTGCGTCGCCAAAAAAAAAACCCTGGGTTTCATATAGTCTCAAATTGTACATGTTAAGATGTACAGTGCAAAATATAGTGTAAAATTAATAAGCAACCTTGTGAATTAAGCAAACATGTACACACAATAAATAGTGTGAAAACTTATAATACGGTATAATACAAAGTGTGAAACTTGGTAAGGCGCTGAGATTACCAAAACTTACAATGCACCAAATGCGATGTTATTTTACAAGCATTCAGGCGGTGGCGGCAAGCTTCATTCATAGCGCAAAACTGGCGTAACGAGTCATTGGACTGCCTGGACACAGTGAAGTCACTGTGCGCGTTTTATAAATAGATCAGTGAGTGGCGAGTGGGAATCCCCTTACAGAGTCGCGACCGATCTAAATGCCTTGCTTTAGCGTGGTGCAGAATTGGTGCTGCAAAACTTCATCAAATGTTTTTAAAGACCGGTCCATGAGAGGAGGCAATGCAGGTTCAACGAATCATTCCAGGCGTGGTGCATAGGCTAAACTTGTACCGGGCCTGGTACATGTCCGCAGCTATAAATAGCGGTGACCCTGCTATTGAACATGAGGTCAAACGCCCTCGTTCAAAATGGCTCCCGTTTGTACCGTTATGCTACAAAAAAAATACTTACACTGGAGTTGATTCTTCAACCCACCGGATTTTGCGTGGAAAATATTGATATTAACATATTTTCGACTTTCAGAATATTTTGTAGAGTTTTCGTGATTACGTGCTAACCTATGGGAACGGCAAAACGATCCGCTATCTTGGGCCGGCCCCCCTCAGCATGAGAAAACCATTAAAACGAATCAATTTATGTTAAGTCCATTTGGTTGACTAGTGCCCAATTTGAAAAATGAGTCTGTTTTCAGTGTTACTACGGTCTTTTTGGTTACCCCTACAAGCAATGGCCCCGTGACACAAATCATTAATGCTACAAGTAGAAGGTGGATTAAAGTGTTTAGCAACGGGAAAACCCTCAGAATTTATTCTGATGGACGCGGCAGATGTTGTAATGCGATCAGCAAGTCTAAGTTGAGTTTCATCACCAATATAAAGTATGTGACATTTTTTACATATGAAAATAATATAAACAAGTTTTTCAGTGGTACACGTTAGTGACCGGTAACCTGAAAGATTTGTGTGGGCATTGATAAGAGTCATTTATCTGTGGTAACCACTTTGGCATGTGGAAACGCTAGGACGTTTACATGGAGAATGTACCGGGAGCTTCAATCACAGACGATCGGGGATGGGAAGCACGAAAATGATTAATAGATTACGGATCTCTTTATATATGCTGTCAGAACGTGCGGAAGACATCCTTGGTAGAAAAATCTAACCTAAGAAGTTGAAGTTCTTGAATATTGTACGACGTATGGGTGTATGGAAGGTGTATGGAAAACCCGGGAATCCGGTCAGATTTGCAGCGATCAGAGTTTTTAAGAACCTCCGTTCCTGTCAATCCTAGATATGCGTGTGGGCTTTAGCAGCGTTAGTAATGTCTGAGGGATAGCCACGGGCAATCAAAGAACTTAAGTATGTTTGCAAGAAGCTTTTGAAAAGTCATGTCTTCAAGCATATACGCTTGGCGCGAAAAAGTTGGGAGTATGGAATGGAGTCCCTTTGGCAAGCATAGATTGCTTTAGGTGTACATAAATAATTGGTGAGAATCGGTGGCTTGAATGAAATATGGAGGCAAATGTTTCACGATCGTGAGGTTAAATAATCCAAGAAAGTGACGGACTCCGTTGAGATATCAAAGGTGAACTTGAACGCTGGGTGGAAGTTGCAGACAATATGGATGAAGTCTTCAATCTCAGTGCGGTCACCAACGGAGACCCACAATGTCATCAATGTTCTTTTTACAGAAGAGGCTGCTGATGGTTAGTTGGGTGCAATAACTTCTCTTCAAGGTGTCCAAGTGTAAGACAAGCTACAGAAGGTCCCATGACCGTCCATGTAGTGAGTCCCAGCGGCCAGTCAAATGCCTGTTTTTTTACAGGTTATTTTTAACAGGTCAGATAGGTTTTCCACATATTTATGCGAAACCGGACATATGGTCTTGGCATAATTTCCGGGCCCAAAATCTCATAGAAGCTTGCATGGGCTGATGGGTTTTGGTATCTTTAATCGACACAGGCACGTTTCTACAAATATGAAATTTCTTTAAAGCGGCACTGGACATTTCACAAAATATGAAATTTTCTTCATTTGCTCTCAATGAGATCTAGTCCATGTGGAAGAGCAGATATTAATATTTACACATAAAATAACATACCCTCCCAAAAATGACATTGTATGAACTAACTTTTACTCAACAAATGTGTATATCACATGAATATTTTGACTCGTACTCACTGTATTAAACACAAAGGTTTTATGGTGCAGCCGCGTGGGATTACAGTGCCCGTAGCCAGGAATTTATGTAGAGGGTGGCGGGGGTGTGCGGTTTTGCCAGAAGCGGACATTTTGCGCACCACAAACAATTTTTTTCCGTCTCGCTGCGCTCGCCGGTTTCACCGTCCGTCTCCACATTCTTAAGACGAGGGGGGGGGGGGGGGGCTTGGGGGGACGCAAGGTGAGTGGACATGAGCATCGCAAGCGTTCAAAAACAGTTTCTTTAACCAGCATATTCATTTATCCCATGCAGCACCACCTTACAACGACAAATTAGCAACTACAACCTTTGTCATCACAAAACGGACCTTCACCATGACAAAGCGGACCTCAACATCCAAAAGCGGACTTTGTCATTTGGGGGGGGTGCGTCGCACCACCCGCACCCCCCTGGCTACGGCCTGCGTGGGAAACATGCCTACGGCGTGCGTGTTCTTGTGTTTTAACGCCTTTTCGGCGTCTGCGAATTAACCGTCGCGGCGACTTTAAATTATCAAATCGTTCTGTTTACCCATAAGAAGCTGATTTTGTCTGTATCATTTCGGGTGAGGTCTTTTGTATATACAAGCTTTACAACCAAGCAAAAATCGAGTTGAAAATCTTGGAGGGGCGCACTATTTCAATGTGCCAGTGTCTCTTTAAAGAAAATATGCGCCCTCAGAATTTACTACGAAAATTGCGTTTAACACAGAACACGTATGTTTCCCCCGCTATGCACAAATTGTTTTGATCGGTGCTATAACCTTTTGGCTTGTGTATCAGTGAGTACTAATCAAAATATTCATGTAAACACACATTTGTTTTTGTATTAAGTATTGAAAACTTAAAAGTTGGCCTACATTACCTGGATGTCTTTATCCCGATCGATGTCACTATCTGTTTTGGGGTATGTTATTTTTATGTTAAATATATCTCTGTTCTTCCAATGGCCCAACTATATTAAGAGCAAAATTGAAGAATTCATATTTTTGTGAAAATGTGCAGTGCCGCTTTAAAATAGAACATGTAATAGGAGGTTTAACACATCCTCTAACCTTCGGATGATTTTAGCCCAAAAAAAAAAAAAAAAAAAAAAAAAAAAAAAAAAAAAAAATAATTTGTTGGCTTTCCGTTCTTCAATCAACGATGAACTCATAAGTTATTATATTAAAGCCACAGACCGGTCCCCAGATGGATCCAGGCAAATCGACTCCCAACCCACGATACAGAGGCTACCCGAAATAAACAAACCACCCCGATATGATTTTATTATAGAATAATTTGGTTTACCCATAAAGACAACTATTTGTGCTTAATCATTCGGTTGAGGCTAAAACTTTACAACCATGCAAAATATCAATTCTGAAAGAAAAAAAAAAACAGGGCCCTCTATTTCTCAAACATGTTATGGGTCGGCGTGCAGGAAATCTAAATTTAAGATGTTCCCATTGGCATCGCTGGGGCCATGTTGTTTTCAGCGTTGTTTCATGAAGGCCAGAATTAACAGGAAGGCGATTTGTGATATGGCACGAGCATAGCTTGGCATATGTGATAATTAGGTATGCCTTGCCCGTTTTTGTACATGTTCACCCGTTTTCCCCTAAACCTTAGAAGACACTGTTACATCCCTTCATCAAGCTTTTGCTAGCACATTTGATGCGTTCAAACCAAAGTGAAAGTTAATATGAAGACTTATGCTGACCCACTGGAGCTTTTCTTCTTTCATTATACACTCGTTCTACACTAAGATAACGACTCATTACTATGTGTAATGATTTGTGTCATAGTAACTATAAAAACATACACCTTATCAATCAATTAATCAGATATTACATTTACCTTTTCTATTAAAACACTTCTTCAGTAATCGGCCAGTGAATCACAGTGTTGCCTCTTCAGTAATTTTGAGTGCATTGGTGAGATCTTTCTTCTCTTTTGTCATGTCTTGATAAAAACATAAAAATATCAGGGAAAGTGGGAGGCAGCAGATCGATGATAGAGAACACAGATTGAGAACGAAGTGGTTGAAGAAAGAACAGTGAAGGTATATCCCCTTGTACCCATTTCCTTCATTAATGAAGGCGGTTTAATTGAGAGAAGATAAGACTGACATTTACTTTTTTCCATGGGAAATAACACGTGATTAACCTCTATCTCACGAAGTGCTAATTTCAACAGATTTAAACACCTAGTAAAGAAAAGCATAAAAGCCGGCTGGTTCTGTGAATGAGTATACGTTGTAGAGTGGGAACGTCGCCTACAATATGATTCTTTTTGATTAACCTAGGGTTATAATATGTGAAAGCGGGGGCACTACCCAAGTGATAACCTCGCCTTTTTTGCAACCGCACTTAAACATAATGTTATGCTAGTGTTCATAGAGTTTGATAAAATTTTACCGAGGTTATTGTACTGGTTTATTATATTCGACGAAACGAAACGAAACAAAGCGGCTCAGTGCACCCATTTGGTTACACGCTTATTCCATGATAGTGTCAACACATTTGTGTTTAATAGCAGTCAAACATTTTCCTCTAGCTTTGATTTTATAATCTCCTTTTCTGTACAATCGTTGTGGCCACTGTAATCTGTTGGAGTGGTCCACATTTCTTTTATGTTCTCTCTGGCCCACTCTCTGCTATGTTTTACACCTGTCCACTTCATTCTTCTGCTGACATGGTATTGCTTCCTTTGTTGTGCTTTGTGTTGTGGCTGTGTAATTGTATTGTGGAGTCACATTTTTGGTCAGTGGCTTGGGATGGTCAGCTGTGAGGATGTGTGTCGGAGTGCAGTGTGATGAGCCAAAACTTTTCCAACCTTTGTGAATGTTGATGGAATGTTGTAAGGTTGACCGTACTGTGAGTTAGTGTTGTTGGTAATTTGATTTCACCTTGTATTTTTCATACAGTTTCCAAATTAGGCTTAAATAATATTTTCTTCCCGGGCCAAATCTTGTTTGTGTTTAGTAATTAGGGTATTAGTTTTAATGTATGGATACGTTTATTAGAAATGGCGGCAGAAGGGTTTAAGAAATGTTAAAATTTAGTTTAGGCATTGAAGAGAATTTGTTATTACATTGAATTGATGTGATGGCTTTGAATGTTTAGAAATGAAATGTTGAGCCGGAGCCCTTGTCTGTTTTTTTTGGGTTGTGCCATGTGTTGCATTTGGCACAGGTGTGAGAAAGGTTTTAAAAGTCATGACAGTAGGGAAGTTTGGATTTTTATTTGAAATCTCTTTCTGATGAACAACTGGGGCATTTGCAGTTGGCATCGGCTACTGAAAACAGGTCTATTAAGTAGTCCAGAAAAGTGTCCTTGTAACAACCATTCAGTGTAGCAATAAATTTAGGTGTGTCTTTCTAAAAGGGTCCGCTTGATGATCTGCTGGGCTGAGAAAGTTCAGTATAAGGACACGAAAAAATATTGTACCTTTAGTCATTGTAATTTGGTCCACGTTAATTGGGCTTTATTTTTGGGAGATTTTAGAAATTTCGTTCTGGCACAGTATGAAGTGTTGCTGGTGATTTCGGCAGGAGAAATTCATGGGCTGTGCGTATGTATGACATGCTGGTGATGATTATATTAATTTAGTTTACTGTCCGGCTGTAGGTTTACGACTTTTGGTCACGGAAGAAAGAAAGAAATCTTTTCGGGGGGGGGTTAATTGTGATTGAAAACATTGCCAACAGTTCTTGTATTGTTGGTCTTCATATTTAAATGTTGAATTGATTGGTGTTGCATAAATATTATTTGTTTGTGGCGGCACTTTAGGATGTTGATTAATGTGTTTGCGTAACCTTTGTTAATTTTATAGTCATTGGCGACCGTTTCCTCTGCCAGTGGATTTAATTGACATGGTACGCAAGTTCAAATCAAAAGGAACTTTCTGTGCAATAACATTTGAAAAAAATGTAAATTGTTTGAGAAATTAAGCATTGAATAGAATTTTGACATACAAAGTTGAAACTTTCATTGTCAATTATTACTTGTTTCTAGAGAGCGATTTCTTAAAGTTAAATTTTTGGGGTGCAAGTTGATGGACACGCTATCCACGGCCAGGGAATTGTCCGACTTCGTCACAAGTCGGACTTTTACTATTTAAAATCCAAACCCCGGGTCCGTGACACTATACATTTTAATTTGACGGAATAAAGCGCGATATCCCATGGGTGCGCTGAGACAGTTTCGTTTCGTTCGTCGAATATAATATCCATTGTACGTAAACAGAATAATGTGTCACATCGCAAGAAACATCAATATTATACCAGGGCTTCGAACAAGACACGGGCAATGGCATAATATTGCTCGCGAATAATTACACCCTGTATCACAGATCATCTAGAAACCTGAATCTCAATCTGGAAATGCTCAAATATGTTCTTTATATCCAACACCCCTAGATTTGGCATTTTTTTCCAAAGAAATATCGACTCTTTCGTGTTTCTAGAAAATAAAAATAGTGTCTAGAAAAATAAAAATAGTGTAATCCACGGAGCAGTAAACTGCTATTAACCCTCAAATTTACAGGCGACTGGTTTGGCATTTAAACATTGTACGAATGATCCAACATGATTATAATCTGTTGAAAAACTCGTGCACTTTACCACATAACTGTATTATTAATCCTAAGGATCTGGTTGGTTCACATAATTCTATTGAATGCAAAATCCCTGCAGTCGAACAAGGGACAGGGCAATGGCATAATATTGCTCGCGAATAATTACACCCTGTATCACAGATCATCTAGAAACTCGGAACTGGGGAGATGGTCTTTGCGTGAACGAACAACGGGGCACGATCTTGTCATTTCTGCAGGCAAAGATATGTTTTCAGCAGGATCTACTTGGAATTCCCGTCCATAGATATTTGTTCAGACCAAGTTGAATGCAGTGAGTGACTATAGCAAGTAAGTAATAATAGTAGAAGGTAAATGTAAGTCAACATTTCGGCCTAGCCCTGGCTAGAGCTATGCCTTTGGTCTTGGCACTTGCTACTTGCTGACTTGGCTTGCCTAGGCTAGGATAGGCCTTTCCTAGTCAAGCTAGTCTGAGCTTAATGACAAGGATCTACTTAGATCTTATATAAACGGCAAAATTGACTGTTTAATCATTCGTGCAATTGAAAGAATATTTTCATTAGACCGATGCTAACGCCTCTTTGAAATTGAACATTTCATCTTTCAACTCATGAAAATAGTCTTACCCTGCACTTATAAACATTCATTCTTTGTATACTAATCAGGATTTTCCATTTACTCCTTCAAAAATCATTCATCCTAAAACCAGTAACATTTGCTTTATAGACGGTTACAAATTTATTGCGCTCATAACCCTGAGTTGGATGAAATGTTCAAGGCATGGCATGTAGATAATACCTGGTCTCTTGATGCGTTGCTGCCACTCTGAGCCTAATGAATGCAGCTTAATTTCACACGGTGCCACCACTGATAAATTCGTCTTTCTTGCTTACGTTTTTGACATCTCCCTAGTAAGTATCGTAAATAAATAACGGAGTCAAGAGGAGTTGATAGGTAGCACAACACAGCAATCCATCTCATAAACAACGCTTGGAACTTCAGCCAGCTCCGTCAGTGAATAAATCCCTGATTATGACGGCAAATCCGACAAACAAATCAATCAAGTTCCGACCAGAAATGCATTCGCAACGAAAATTCTATCTGTTCTGCTCGTATTTTTGTCCAGTGCGCTTGATGCTTTTGGCTGATAACTTTACAATCGATGTAGATAATGGCGTAACAAAGAAGAATTACCATAATGACACAAGTTAACTCCAAGAAAATAAATAACAAATAATGCCAATCCTGCCCGGTCTTTCGTTTGTTAACGGAAGAGCAGACAACACTGAGCGACCATAAAACTCATCTCCAAAGTAATCCGTTGCTAAAACTGGTACAATGCTTTAGTACTCCTGGCAATAACACCATACACAAACGCCGCCCATTTTACTTGATTTTGGAGTCAAATTTATTGGTTGAAAGTAAGACGATGCTTTAATAAACGACATGCTAATACCAACATCATGAAAAAACACAGAGGCCTCACTAGAAGACAGACACGAACTGCAATCTTGCAAGGATCACCTTTTGCCATTTTCAAGCATAGTAAAGACATAAACAATCACGGTAATATATGTCCGCTGAAGCAATGATGATCCATGTAGATACCCATCAAACATCAGCAATCGCCAAGTTCAATACCAGAATACAAGACTTGACACGATTAGATTTTTGAGTTCGGCTTATTCCTGGCCAGAGGCCCAAAGTACACAAATCCTTCCCCCAGAGAGCAACTTATACCTAGAAAGCCAAATAAACACGAATAGCTCGGATTCTCATCAGATCTTCACACGAGAAAATTGTCGGTTCCTGGTATGCACTGGTTAGGCTTTGAAGGCCGCGAACAAGACACAATACAAAAACTTGTCCGAATACCTGGAACATAAATATAAGAAAAAATCATATCTATTTGGGTATTAAACCGCCTGTCTCTCAAAGTGGAGTGGAAAAGATAAGCGGGTAATATATTTCTTTCTTCTAAAGCACACGCGGCACTATTGTAAAGCGGGCGCTCTCATTTTTCAAACTGAAATTTGGTTGGAATTTTTTGTGTTAATAGGTTAATCTCGCGTCCTGTCTATCGGCTGTCCTTTCTGTTCCTGTGGAAACTCACATAGTGCTTGGGTGACTTCATTTCCCTATCTATTCATTGGGCGTGGTTTAAATCTTGTTTTAGAAAGAATTTGATTGAATTAGGTCAAAGCTCCCGCCCTCCTTACGTGTAATAAGATGATAGTGCATCTAAAGATGGCCAAAACAAAAATACATCTTTTATTCTATATTATCATTTATTCCTGGCATAATTGTTTGTGTGTAATTTTCATTTTTTGTGTGCTATTTTAAAACAAACGAAATATCTCACCAAGTATACTCTCGTACTTTTCTTTTCTTTCCGTTTGTAGTTTTAAAAAATGAGATATTTTAGAATGAATCTACTAAACACTCTACATGATAAATACCACATTAATTAATCCTCACAGATATCAAGTGAATGTAATTCGTTCTTCAAATTATGGTTTCGGCGGTTGGCCCAATTATAGGCGATCTCTAATGTCTCTGCGAATTGATCAAATTCATTGTAATGTGTACGGACAAACATCAGTCTCCTTTTCAATCTAAATTCGACTAAACAAGATATATAACAAGTGACCGAAGATGGCGTGCTGTATCCAAAGTTTGTTACTGGGAACTATATTTTTTTGTTTGAACTATTATCATCAATCCCGATGCAGTATCAGCATCAAAACAAAACATCCAATGCTACAGTAAAATCCGGGAAAAAATGAAATAGAATGCGGTGATTATTGTACATTCGCTAATATCTTTGGAAAGTGTTTTTTTAAATATCATCCAATATTATACCTTAACCTTAAAATCCGAAAATAAATATTAACCATTGATTTCTCCTCAACAAATTTCGTTGTCTACATATGTGCGGACAACGACAGAAAACTGTCTACCATCAATGAATTTGTCTCGAGTTCATAGTTTTTAATGTTTCTTGCAACACTTGATTTATAAGAATTTATTTTATCTAGATGTTGAAGTGTGTTCTGTGCTAAACTGATGGTTGAATTCGTTCTTCTTTACAACACAACCCAGACTGGGCACTGTGATTCCAAGCTTTTGCCATAACACAACACACACACACACACACAACACACACACACACACACACACACACACACACACACGCACCACACACACACACACACACACACACACACACACACTAACCGCATCTAACGAATCACGACGCTATTGGGTATTGCTTTTAATAGGTTATGATATATTTTTCATACTTACATAAAACGCAAATTATGTAAAGATCTGAAAGCTCCAATGGTAATGCTACAATGAGATTGCCTTACAGGGCTCTATTAGAATTAACAATAAAATAAATGCAAGTATATAACTTATGACCTTTTTGATTTGCATGAATAGATTATCCTGTACTGTCATTTTAAACACAATCGTTACAATTGGCAATCTACTTAACAATTCCGTAAAGCATTAGACCCTCAAAGTACCTTCGAATACTTCAGATTATTTTCCTTTAATATTTCTGAAAAAAAAATCAAGATTATTTATTTGCACATTAATTCATTAACAAATTAAATATATTTACATTTGCATTATTTGCACGAAAAGTAATGTGATGGGTGAAAAAATAAAAACTCATGAGAAACATTGGACAGGATTATTTTTTCGTCAAACCATTATACACATATACAAATAGAGACGATAAAATTCATTTTTGTATCTACTACTAGCTTTGTTTATCCCCACAGAATAACTATTTTCACCGTTTGGGTGACTGGAGCGATCACAAGTGATTCTTAAAATGTACCCGCAATGGTTAGTTTATACTTCATCGACAGTCGCCGCGTCGGCACTACGCGTTGCGTAAAAAAATCCAGCTGCCCATAAAGTATGTACCCATCTTTGCTGCGGTTGTGCCGTTAGAAAAGGGCACATAAACTTCTGTTACGTATTTGTCATTATCTCTGTAACCCTTTGACGAATTTACCGGACCATTTTCAGGAATAAACGTCGGAGCATACTTTATCGTGCCTTAAATAATTTTGAAATTATTTATAACCTATGTGAGACATCTTTGGGTCACTTTGTATAACTATATTCTTGGATTTTCCCTAACATTTTGGTTATTGAATATGGACACATTGACTATTCAAATTGCCGACAGAAAGAAGAAAGAAAACGCCAACTCCAACTCACAGCATCCTTAAATTCTTGTTAAATTCAAAGGTACCGACGTCAAGTCTCTATTAAAAAAGAAAAGTTGAAAATGCACCCTGTTTTAGTGAAAGTGATATATAATATTGATATATATGGGAGTGAATAGGTGATTGCAATTTGATATTAACTTACAAAGCCAACAGTAACTTAAAAAGTGTGATATCAATGTGAAGAATTTCCATGAGAGTTTCCTCCTCAAACTTGGTCTCAATAGTCTTATTTGAATTGACATGGGTTATTGTTCTGGAATAAAACAAAACAAAAAATACATGTGATTAAACAACTATTGCTTAAGTTATGGAAGATGTTAGAACGAGTTTGAGGTAGTTCAAATGTGTGCGAATTTATATAATGAATTATATGGAAAATTTTGGAATACAAATGTTTTATTCATTTTTATTAATTGAAGCGGCGCAATGAAATCTGAAGACTTATCCATATGGACTACCTCATTGAACACAGCGATTTGTGTATTAATACAGACTTTTCATATATTTCTTAGAACCACATTATTTGGTTTGGCTGAAAAAAATACATTGGTCCTCGAACGCAAATGTCGTCTGCCGTTCAGGTATGCGATTGCGGTCGAAGGTCACATAGCGTTAGTAGAGGTCAATTTGTGTACAACCCATATGAGTCTTGCGCCAGTGGTTCTGCTGACCGAGTATGATATAATACATGTATTGGATGATTTGAGTAGGATACAAGAATTTATAGGTCGAGCTATGAGTTTTGAAATTATTGGGTGATTCGCGGAGCGACGAGCGCAATGTTTTTTTCTAAAGCGAGACCGATAAATTCTTGCATCTTGCGATAAGAATCGTCCATATTTTCAGAATCTGACTTGAACCCAAACTAGTGAGGCAGCTTGACCTGGCTTTAAGTTAAGAGTAACTAGATCCTATACATTGATGAAAAGACAATTTAGCGGGACAATTAAGACACAAAAGACCCGTAGGATGTGAAAAACAAGTGGTAAAAGTACACGCCACTTATGGGAACTACCAACATTTTAAAAGTAAACACCGGGAACCATCAAATCAAATGAACCAATAGACACCAGAAAAAAACCCAAACAAACAAAAACAAAGAAAATGAGTAGACACCAGAAACCATCAAAGAAATGGAGCCAGCAGCCACCGGGAATCATAAAATGGAGCAGCCGGGGGGGGGTTTTTTTTTTTTTTTTTTTTGGGGGGGGGGGGGGGGGGGAGGTAGGACACGACCTACTCGATTTGGGCATTGGGGATTTCTAAACTGTAATTTGAGGAACTAGTCTTTGACAAAGACTAGCACTTGGGTTACGCCGGATGTTGATGCCGTTTTGAATCGCTGTTGCTGTATACACAGCATACACCAAGAACCATGAAAGATATCGAACCAGTGAAAAGCATGAACCACAAAAGAAATGGCAACAGTAGACGCCAGAAACCAACAAAGAAATGGACATTGGGAACTACCAAAATACAAACAGTAGACAACAAGACCCCAAATCATGACACCTCAAAGAAAATCCCTAAACTACTTCAACCAATCGGTAGCCTCCCAGAAAAACTCGTGTCCTGGTCTTTCAAAACTTATGCCATGGTCTAAAAAACTCGCAGTCTCGGGTGCATGGTTTTATTGGCCATTAAGGTGGTAGAAAATAAAGGACGGAAGAATAATGAAAATAATAGGTCAATACATACTTATGTATAATAGATGAAAAGAGTAATCCGTATATACCGATCTGCAAGCAGAATTAAACGCAGTTATCCACATGAATTCCTTTTTAACCTACACTCAATACCCCATGGTGCTAATTTACTATACACAAATGCTACCTGCATTCAAAAGACAAACCCAATTCCAGTAGCGATGTTGCGGCTCCCGTCGTACGGTACTCATACAATAGGCTTCTTTTGAGGAGCAGCTAACTTGAAAAGAAGCCTATTGTGTGAGTACCGTACGACGGGAGCCGCAACATCGCTAGTGAAATAGGTATGGTATTGGGACCAGCTTTAATTCAAGCACAACAAATGACATTCCAAAATCTCACGAGATTCAAAAGAAAGCGCTCTATTTAATCCTTTGAGGGTAGGTAAGTACAGGAGGTTCGGAAGATTAACAAAATGTAATATAATATAATATAAAGAGTGACATTCAGCAGCAAATAAATATGATCATTTTAAGCTTTTACTGCCTACGCAAGTTTAAAAACATTATACTGGTCAGAGCCATGTTTCTTGTGATTTGATAAATTTAGTGTTACGTACAGATGGCGAATATCATCTGGAATAAGTAAAGCTTTCTGGTGGTTCCATTCGATGTGATGACAAGCGTAAAATAAACCGACACAATTACAATCCTTAGGGCAGGTAATATCTGAAAATGAAATGGAAATGATTACGTAAAAAGGGTAAATAAACTGTCATCTTGCCCCCCAGCAAAACAAAATAACAAACAACAAACAAAACAAAACAGAAATCAACAAAACAACTACAAAACTAATTTAAACAAAAGACAACAAACCACCGAAACAAAACAAAACAAAAAGCAAAACAAAAATAAAAACAAACACGACAACAACAACAGCAACAAAAAACAAAATCGAGCAAAGTTTGGAGAAGGGTATTCTTATGACACTATTTACTGGATACTGAGTTTGGAGACCAACTTGTGTCTCGGGATATTAACATAACGAGAGGTACACCAAGCATGTCTGTCGACTGTCGTTCAAGAAACAAGTCAAGACTCGGTAGAATGATTACCAACGAACGCAACTTAAAGGCTGACTCAGAGATTTTGAAATATATTTTTTTTGTATTTATTAAAAGTAGTCAACTAGAACTAAAGATAGTCATCTTAAATGCTCAATTGCAAAGTGTGAGATGAATCGGAATCTTCGTTTTCATGCAGTAAACATTTATGTGTAGTATAACAGTGCCATAGGATGCTGTGTATAACACAAATTCCGGATCCGAAATTTTATAACAAAGTTGTGATTTTCTATATGAAGGACTTCGGTTTGAGCTTAGTATATATATGGACTATTATTATATATATATGCACAATTGTTTGAAAATTGAGGGCACCCTTCTTGGGAAATCTCCGAGTCGGCCTTGACGATGATGTAAAGTCTATTTTTTTGATCATCATTTACGTCAGGACAATCATTACTTAAATTTCATGACATCTCTCAGTGTTTCAAACAATTAAATCTCCCTTCAGTGATCAGTGGATGTACGTCATGCTACATTGACTCCAGCAAATAATGGCGTTATTGATATTAAGTAAATCCGTCCGGGATTCAGAGCACAAAGCACTTCAGATTCTGTTTTTTTTATATAAATCTGTAAGTTCAGAGCCATTATTATTGCTCATAACCGACCCGATTTACTGCCCTCGTTCACGAATAAATAAAACTCGAGATTCTACTGTGAGTTCAATTAACCAGTATATTTCATCATTTATTGGAAATTGAAAGGAAGATGAAAAATTCATGAAAGAAATGTTGTTTGGCAAGCTGTGCCCTAACATATGTGTGCAGAACCAAAACATATAATTTATTGCTGAACCTGATCATTTCTATTCAATTCGCCACGCTATTAGAAGAAAACAAAAGGAAAGGGTTACCAACGACCTATGTGCAATACATGCAATATGGTGCAGTACATGGATTACTATAAAAAAAAAACACTGGTTTTAAAAATTTCTCATCTATGATCGGCACCAAATTAACTATATTCATATAGATCGGTGAATACTAATGGTTGTCGATTTCTTCTAAAAACGCGGTAAATTGAATAGAAATGAGGTTACGCAGCAAGTTATGGGTTATGGGCCTGCACGAAGATGAAATACGATCAAAGCTAATTTAACGCGCAGTAGAAGCTCAAGGTTTATATATACGTCAACGAGGAAAATAAAAAGACAGCTCAATCTAAAACGGGGTGGTGATAACACCTAGAATATTTTCAACTGCATGCGCAGTAACAATGACTCTGCACGTCCAGATTAAAAGGAACTGGCAGTGCTTTGTCTTCTGTATACCAGGGGCCCGTTCCCTAAACTCGTGCGTAACCTTACGTGTATAGGGTAAAGTGGGGTAATATGGACCCCCGGGGCATTATGGACCCCCCCTTATAACTATGAACTGGGGTGGTGGGAGTGACCCTTCTATTGGTACTTGAAAGAACATCATTCAACTACTGTAATTTGGTTATTAACGGAGGGAGTGTCCTGAAAGTCAAAGGAAATATTTAAATTTAAAATTTTCAACACGTTTTCTTATTTGTCATTGACGTTTTAAAACATCCCTATTTTCTCTTGAGCCTCGGTTTGGAGGTTGTTACCATGGCAACATGTATTATTGACTTTACCCATGTATCAATACAAGTATCAAATTTCTACCTCACATCTAATTAATAAATGGCTGGATACATTGTGTATGTGTGATCTGGGGTAATATGGACACCCTATATCCCCATGTAGAAACTTTATGGGACGGGGCAATATGGACCATATACGGTCCATATTACCCGGCCTCTATTGGCAATGACGGGGTGGTCCATATTGCCGACGCATGGGTAATATGGACCCTTTGCAAAAAAGTTTGAGAGCCTATATCTTTTATTTGGTTAGAGATGAATGAATATTTTTTGGTCTGTTCGTACCCATGAACCAAAGCTATGAATTGATAATGAAAAGTCATTAAAGAATAAAATAAAATTCTTGAAAATTACGATCTTGCTTAAGGGGTCTATATTACCCCACTTTACCCTACTAACTCTTGCGTATGTCCTACATAATAGACCTTTTCATACCAGTTACACAGTACTTTTGACAAATTGGTCCACTCAGGCATGACATAGTATGCACGTAGATTTACGACTGAGTTTCGGGAACGGACCCCAGGCGGTTTTACAGAATATCAACACCGCCATCATTTGTTGGAGTCAATGTTAGTATGATGTACATCCACTGATCACTAATATTCAGGGAAGGAAATCGAGATGACATTTTATTCAAGAAAATGTGTAACTTTTAGACTTGACATATTCCACAATATGGAAAGGTATAATATTTACTATTTATCTATGCAGAGATCGGTTAATTCACCGATATGAGTAACCAAAGTCTTTATCCGAGCATCTTTTTCCCGAGGCTCAAAAAACAACACAAGATGGTTTCCCTACAGTATTTCTAGATTGATGAGCCTTGAAAAATCCTCAGAAATAACGTTGCAACTTTAACGTGAAATTTATTTAGAAGAATGTTGCCTTTTTTGAATGAAATGTATACATAAATCTATATCCTAGTGTCTAGGTGTTTATTATATTAAAGGTGCAAGTACATCATTCTAATGAAAATAGCTGTTTACCACACATGACTTCGTCGTCACCTTCTGGACAATTTTGAACACCATCACAAACTTGAGATAAGCTAACGCACATCATATGATTATGACAGCGGTAATTCCCCGGACAGTTGAAAGTATCTGTAGATAAATATCAAGAGTTAAAGGAATTAGCGTTGAAGTCGAAGTTGAATTACCCGATTTGTATACTGGTGTAATGTTTATCTTCATATATATCCATATCTTAAACAGTTAAGCAAAAAATGATTTATTTTGATACAAAAATTGTGAAATTTCTAATTTTGTATCGGAGTAAATACTTTTTCAGCCTATGTTTTTGCATTAAAACATAAGGAATTTAATTTTTTAAATTTTTTGAAAGCATTAAGTACTTCTCTAGCCAAATACCAAGTTAAAAACTCAATTGTGTATCTAATTCTTATGAAATATATATGATCAAATATTTAAATTCCAGAAAATATCTTGATGTACCTTTATTGTTGTAGGGGTTGTGTTGATACCGAAATTTATTATTAAGTGCAATTGTTTGGCATCTCAAAGCTTCAAATATGGTTTAGGTAATTTAAAATAAATCTATATTCCCCTTGAGTTAACTAAGTAAATAATACTACTGTTTTATGATTATCATGACCGTTCTTACTATGCCTGTCTGACATATTTTGTGCTTTTGTCACAAGCTCCGTATAATTCAATCTAACCGACATCACTTTTCGCTAAGAGGCAGCGATCGATCGAAGAACAGAACAAAATCTTACGAACTGCATTCAATTTTCAAACATAATTGTCAAACATAAACATTGTTGTCTTCGTTTTTGCCACGGACGGACGTGCTCTTCTGTGTCTCTCGCCACCGATACTGTGCTCGTTTGTACAGTAGAATACTCTACAATAATCAGTGGAATATGCCGCAATAAATCGTATTGCTATTGAGCTAACTACCCAGTAAACTAACCAGTATACTTCATTGGATAGCTGTTGTGCTCTAGTTTATGGAACAATAACCGTGTATGAGACCTGATTGAGTTGACAAAACCCACGAATTTGCACCCGAATTTGGCACCAGTAGTGTAGTACCTGCCTGCTTACAAGGCCCGCGCAACTGCAATACTTGGATTGAAACCGGATTGGACTGAACGTGAAGGCGTCCATCTTTTGTGCAACCTATGTGTCTCATCTGCAAGCTGCCACGCAAGTTTAAGAAAATAAAATCATAAACATTTCAAAATGCTCATTCTTTTAGTAGGCATTAATCTGCACGCTAGATCATTCATAATATCATGGCTGCCGGCTGAAACTTGTTATGGACTTGTATTATGTGCTTTACATTCCCTAGCTCTCTTCCATACTGGCTCTAAAGTTGTATTTACAACATACAAGACAAGAATATACAAAAAGCTCATTGTTAATTATTGTCTTATGAACTCATAAATGTGTCACTTTTTAGATCAAAAAACAGATCTTGAGGGTGCTTCTTCTATATAGACTTCATACTGTAGGTGTGTATTTTGAAATCCTTGATTTGCCACCAATCCAAGATTCTTCAGGCCACAGTTCTGGTTAAATGCATGCATGTACTATACGTCTATACGATAACAAAATTTGATGTTCGTGGTTTTTTACAATAAGAACATGTAGTTACACATTATGAAAGATATATTTGCTGTATACACGATAAAACAAATTTTATGATGTTCGTGGCTCTATAATAGTGCACTATGATGCTTTTTAAATCAGTAGATTTATAGTTTTTACTATCTTGTTTTACTACCACTTTTAAATCAGTTTATCGTACATTTATGCTGTTGCCCAATTTTATGTTTTAAAACAAATCAATAGCTAGACTCGACGTCGATCGTGTGCATGGTGTTTGTTAAAGTGGTTTATACATATTTTGTGAATAAGGCAGTAGAAGCAACTTTAATAAGTGATATCAATTTTATATTGTGTTATAGTGCTGCCACAGTAAGATTTTTTGAATTATTATACCACAATTTTCTGCTTGTACCTTTCAAAAGTTATCATGGATCGTGTCTCTACTCTGCGCAATGATGAAGCTAACTGCTTAACTACACGTCGGAGTAAGAGAGGGTGTAAGGTTAAACCTAAAGGGGGGGTGGTACTATGGAGTATCAATCTGATTTCGGATTTAATACGATCCTACAAAACTCAATGATACAATAAGCACAAAAAAGAAACTTAGTCTGTACTAGACCCTGCATTGAAATTGCGACTAAGAAAAAAGTCAAGTCAGACCTCAAATTCAACACTGCAGGATATGAAGTCTTTCGTATTGAGGACAAAATCTTCTCAATCTGGTTCACCATTACAGTAACTCCACATCGCTACACCATTAACCTCTCCAAAAGTGCAACAATCAAGTACCCAGCCAAGGATGCGTTGAATTATGATATTAATGGTGACCCAATATCAATCCTAGTGAGGCTACACATCTTGGTGTGTGGAAAGTAATAGCTCAAATAAACCAAACGTTGAAGAAGATTGAAGATGGGGAGGAGGAGGAGAGTTTGGAGAGTTACATATGCACTGATGGGTGCAGGGCTTCATGGAAAGGATTGGCATGCCCACCCACTATTGGCTACCACCTCATTGTGATGGATATATGTGATACCAAAGGATGCTTTTTATGGAGCAGAAAGAAGTGCATTAACTTAATCAGACAAATCGTACTCAGCTTGAGCATATTACCGTGAATTACTTCCGCCAAAATTTCAGTTTCGTCCAAAATAAGCCAACCTTCAGCACAATATGCAATTTCTTGCCTTGATTGGGGCCGAAAACTGGTGAAGCTCATATCGATGCTGCAAGACTCACGCTTTTTGGAAATATACTTGAGGAACAAAACCAGCAGTATTGAACGTCAGATTTGCCCAGAGACAACTTGCTGTCAAGGATAACCGCAGCAAAAGCTGGTTCATTCTGTTGAAAAGCTCTTATGAGTATGAGCTTCCAATCTCCATATGAACCTATTCATAAAGCCACCAACAAAAGCGGTTGGAAGACAATTATCAGCTACAGCCATGACAACCTCATGGGCAGGACAAATGGTATGAGGAGCATGCAGAGAAAACACAGTCTGAATATTCAACATTAAAGCATGTAGATTGGAAACTCGCACCATATCTGGAGTACCATGCCACCAGCCAGACTGTCGTGAGGTAGAAAAAAGCCGCGATTAGCAAGACGTATCACTGGCCACATATGTTCTACAGTCCAACCAAGCTAAATACAAGTCAATTGAGTTGACCCACTTGTATGCTCTGAAGACAGCGTCGAGGATGTTACGCACTCTTGGTCAGGGTCCTACACTGCTGATCAAACGTGGTATTCACGTGCATCTTTGAAGGACCCTTCTCCCGTATTGTGATGAATCAGAGACTGCAAGCTCTTTGCAGATGGATGAGTACTGGTACAATTCATTTATGGATGGTTCTCATGATATAAAATACAGAAACTTCCTTACTCTCCATCTAGGTGGAATGTTATTTTTGAACCATCACTAGATTATGTGCACAGCCTTATTGTGAAGAGATGTAATCTCCTCAAACAGCTTACTGTGACTAAATGAACCTTATCAAAAGTATCTTTTTTTTTTTTTTCTAATTATGATCCTGAGTCTTCTATGAACTCAATAGCCAATCTTGTGGTCTCTTACTAATGGGATCTTGCTCTAGTCTTACTTGACACGGCCAACTTTGACACGCCTATCTTGTCTCATAAATTATTTCCTGCCTACGGGACTCACTAATGGGTGAAGTTAATTTCACATGTACCAAAAACGCCTACTACATGGGAAAAAAAATCCCGCTATATATTGTTGTGAACATACTCATTCCTCGCGGTTGGGGTGAACCAACGGATCCCTGCATTATTACCAGTGCTGATATTAATCATATGGACACAACCTATTGTGTTAATGGTTGCCCTTAATTGTTTTTATGACAAAATTCAAATTGTCAATATTTGTACTGTGCATGTTATATACACTTAAAATCACTTCAGTGTATTTATGGGCATTGATTTTTGCTCCATTTTTTGCATGACTCCCCGCAGTAGTAGTAGTTAGTAAGTGTAGTAATCATGTAGTGATCGTAGGTGTATAATACGCCTTAAACATCTTAGTTCGCCAGCTCAGGCATGGGGGCGGCAATACACAATACTTAATGCTTATACATCTACATATAATACATTTAAAATTATGCCCTTAATGAGCAATGAGCATTCTGCTTTTTATTCTGCACGAACTCACACTTGGGAAGGTTAAGTCTGTACAAGCGTGTTGTGCACTCAGTCTTAATGTGGTTTTTGATAGTAGCTGTTGTTTTTAATGTGTTAAACTTAAATGAAGGACTCATACAGGTACATTGCTTCTGTGGATTTGGTCTTATTACCGTAGCAAACAGTGTTGGTTATAGCGTCTTCGGACCCGTCAACGTAATGCGGCAGTAAATTGAAGGGGTCGCAGAAATAATAGGCGGTCGGGGGGCTATCCAACTGAACTGAACTGAAATGAATAGCAGGTGTGATGCCATGCAAAAATATTGGCTCAAATCAATCCAGGTAAATGTGGATTGATTCGGGGATGAAAACATACAGCCAAGAGAACATGAATGGAATCATCAAGAACGTTTAATGAAGCGACGCGATGAAAAAAAAATCAGACGTAAGTATTTTTTGTGGTATCGGACCGAATGCTGGGCATCATTTAAAAAAAAAGTACACTTCGTCTCCAACAGCATATTTGTTTAGAAAAAAAGAAATGCAGGAAAGAAAACATATAGTACCCGCAACATTCAAATCATTAGTGCGGTAGGGTGATTGATCTTCATGCTTGAAAGATCACAAAACAACGATTTTTTTCCAGAGCGGTTTGTATCATGTATTAGATTAAAACTACACAAAAAGAAAGTGCTTGGTTCATATCCATGAAAACGATGTATGATTTTCATCTTTTCATGTTTTTAAGGCAAGACAAGTAAGAATAACTATAACTTTTTAGTACAGTGATAGGGCACCGTTAACACGCATGAAGCTACACTGGTTATCACCCTACCATTGGCAGGTTTATAATGACAAAGTATGACGAATTCACTCTCACTGGCCTGCTCACGGCACAGGCTCAATAGCTTGTTTAAAGGCATTAAACAGCGCCCCCCAATTTTCAAATTGAGATTTTTTCCACAGTTTTGTTGGTAATTGTTCTAGTACAAACTACCTGCGAATTGTAATGCTAAAACTGAGTATTTTTACTTAAAGAAGCGATTTATAATTAGAATCGGATCCCTGATAGTAATTTAATGGCGGAGCTGGAAAACGCCAAATTTGTGCCCCCCGTCAATGATGTGAAAATAGTAACACCCCACGAAAATGCCTCTAAACTGGACTGCCCTGAACCGATGGTGGAATACTAATGGCTGAGTTGTAGACATGTACATGGTGTAAGTTTTCCGGTTATTCAATATTGGCGGGACGTTTTCCAGCAGTCAGTTGAATTATGATTGGTTATAGCCATATTAATTATTCTAATTACAAAATTCCTTCTTTGCGATACATAGACAGTTGAGTTTTACCATTCGCAGGTATTAGTTTACTAGCCAGTGACCTATGCAACGTGCAAAAATCCAAAATGTTTGGACAATTGGGGGGGGGGGGCGCTGTGTGTTGTTATTGCTTAATAACTTACCGCATTCTTGTTCATCTTGCCATCGGGAACAGTCCAGACGCCATTGCACCGATATTGTAACCCTATGCAATATGAACCCGGGATCATTTAAGACTCGAATTATGTTCACATTTAAACTTTTCTATAGTGAAATGAACAAACACATAAAACACACTTTTAAAATGTTGATTTAAAAAAGTGAGCATGCCATCTGTTGGACTATTATCTAAGCGAATATAAACGTCATTTTTTTTTAAAAAAAAAAAAGGGCTGGGTCATTATCACCATATGATAACCGCACGCCTTTATCTTTGCAGTTAAAAATTAAAAAAAGAACGAAAATCACACCCAAGTGAAAAACTAAACAAAATAAATAAATAAAAACAAAACAAAAAACACATAACCTACTCTATTGCGATAAAGGTGCCAACGAGAGATTTCAAATAACAGGTGTCCCTAAAAACTTGAAAGAAAATTCTGATCTTTGCACAAGGTGTAAAGCTTTCTATCAAAAAATTCTCCAACTGCAGGAGGATTAAACCGAGAAACAAAATTGTGCAATTTCTAATTTCATCTAGGAGCAAACTTGAAAAATTAAGCGCTATGTTTTCTATTGATAATATAAACATTTGTTTATTTTAAGTTAGTCTGTAGCCAATGTAAGAAGGGAATCTATTGAGTGTCTAATCCAGGGGTTCTCAATGGCGGCCCGCGGGCAAATCCGGACCACAAACCATTGATTTTTGGCCCTTAATACTTGCTTCAAATATAATAAAGGGAGGAGGAAACACATAAGAAATAAGGGTATTTGGCTCAAGTAAGGAACGTGCAAATATGTACGGCATTCACGGGCCCTTCAGCTAATATAATCGAGAACCCTGGAAGTCTAATCGATATGAAATCACAAACATAATCACAGGAAATATGGATGACTTAAAATCTCTCGTTGCCACTTTTTAAAGTCGTATTGGAAATTAATTCCTATATTTTTTACACATACAATAATTGCTATTTCCCTTCATAGCCCATATTCGTATTTTATACCACAATTCTTTAAATGTGTTGTAGCAGTCCCTACATCCCAATGGATATCCGAATTGGGTCAAAAAACAATAATGCAAATGGCATGAGAAAAACTGGAGCATGCACCCATGGCAACTGCAACATCATATGCACGGCATGTTTAATCGCTGAAAATATCAAAAGGGAAAGCGTAAATGTTAAAACGAAATAAGGAAATAAGTGGGTACCAAACGACAGGAGAAGGAAAGGCAAACGCAAAATAAAAGGATGAATGAGACATTGTGTTTTAAGATGCTAGAGCAAGAAACAAGTACCTTATAGACAAATCGTTGTGTGAGTGTTAGAAAGGTTTTATGTGCATAACTGTATAGGGATAACTCCCAATTATTGCCTAGAGTCAGTGGCTCTCAATATGGTTCTTCTTTATGTCGCCTGAAGAACAATTTCCACGAGCCCCTGGCCAAAAACCTTGGCAAGTCTTTGACTTTTAACTAATGTAAGATGATTTTGTTCAAAACATTTTAAATTCAATAAATGATATACGATTATGCTCGAAAATAGTATAGTACTCATACCAAAGGTGTAATATTTAAGAAATTAAGGGTTATGCAGTATCGTTTATGGTCAAATAATGTGTCCGAGGTCGGAAAACTTAAATAACGGGCGAGGCTCAGCCGAGCTCATTTATTTTAAAGTTTTTCCGGCCGAGCCGAGGATACATTATGAGCCATTAGATGATACTGCAAACCCTTTTTTCGATTTTATTACCTAAAACATATTGATTTAATAAGAAAATGATTGTAGAACCATTATGCAGAACAGGGCAGTTAAAAAACTTGCCAATCAGAACGCTGCATTTTCAATAATGGCAGCAGACCGGGTAATAGAATAGAATAAATCCAGAACGGAGTGTAAGCGTTGTTTAAACGGAAACCATTAAGAGAAGAGGTATGATTGACATAATAAATTATTTACTTATAATAAAGGAGAATCGGTTTGCTCGGATATTAATCATTCTTAAAAAACCAAACTTGCAAAAGTTCATTCACCCAATTAACATGAGGAAGGAAACGGCCTCTTGTACATTATTATTGATTTATGGATTATTGGATAACACTTTCAAAACAGTGGCACTCACTAACCTGTTGTGCTCCAATAATACAATAGAATGAATACATAAGAAAATTGATACAAAAATATATACAGAAGGAGTACAAGGGCCTGTGTGTCAAGGAAATAACACCCAGGATGAACAATCAACGCGTCAGTCGTCAATCTACCTGACTAGAAAAGTAAAGGTAATTATGCTATGGAGTGCAAACTCATGATTTGCACTCAACATCTCGGTGGGATTGGCGCCTGAGCCGACGAAAGCAAATCGCAGTTGGGCATGATTAAAATGACTCTTTGGCTATATTGTAATTAAATGCAGTGCAGTGGACTACATAACAGTTACATCATGATACGTGATCTAGGATAACAATCAAACATTTTAACTTACAGCATTGGAACGGCTCGTCCTCCCAAATTTTGCCAGAACAATCTCGCTGTCCGTCACAGTACGCATGAGCAGGTAGCCATGTTCCGTCATAACATTGGAAAGAAACTTCTGATGATTCTGTGTTTGATAAGTTTAAGCAATTAATGTACTGTTAAATTAATGTACTGTCAGATAGGTTTACATCTGACATCTTTATTCGTTTTGTTTACGTGTTTAGTTCTAAGCTGGCCAGCATGCCTACAGCAAACTAACAAAAAAAAAACTACAAAAGGCAGCGTTAGTTTACTTTTTGCTAGCGATAATGGCTGGTATTTCAAAGCGATTTTATCTGGCGACGCTTTTAACCTATAAACCGCGATTAGATACAATCGCTTTTGAAATAAAGCATTTGTTTTTTGTGACTACAGACTTCAACGCAAAACGCGCAGTGACTGCCGTATTGTAAAACATGCCTATTTAACTAATCATTTATATGGCGTCATTTGAGATATAGTTATTCATCAT
>JAMKCH010000155.1:0-59713 GCA_023653785.1 Ophioderma brevispina | reverse complement strand
CCTATGGTACGAAAATGGCTTTCAGTGTGGAAAATTTTATCTCATGTATTTTTTCTAGATCATAATTTTATGAGAAATTAGAATATGGTAGGTAAAAAAGCCTGATTCCCGAACGCGCCCCAAAATATGGTTATTTCGGGGGGGTGGGTACAAAATACTATATTGTACATATGAGAAAAAATAAAATATACTGACCGTGTAGTAACCTACGAATTTAGCATTGCGGGTATTTAAGTATAATTTAATTATAGTAATTTACAAGGGCAATAATTTGTAGTGGGTCACTAACCCCCCCCCCCCATAGTTAAGAAATCTCTGAAATTGCCTGCAAAATAAAAACTCCACCCCCAGTTAGGAAGTATTGTTCAATCCCTGAACAGTAGTTCAGGTGATAGTATATCGTCTGTGGGAGGTCTGGTGCCAGAGGGTAAAATACAGTATTTTGGGGTGGCAACTTGAATCATAAATATTTGTTTATATGTTCCTATTGTGGTACGAAAATAGCCCCCTTCAGTGTGGGATTTTTCATAGATAAAAGTGGTCCATTAAAATCATTTATATTGATATTGTGAGAGAAAGGAGCCATTGGGTGTACATGGAAGTCAATTGGGAGGGGTCAATTGGGTGTCCTCTGGATGTCAAAATGGGGTTCAAGAACAGGCCTTTGATATCCAAAAGATATGGAAGTGCCCCCCCACCACCCATGGGTAACACTTACTTACTATGCATGTAATCAGTTCTCAATTATCTTACAAATTGGTTGCAAAAACCTTACCATTTTAAATAAACAAGTGAATAATCGTCTAGTTATTGTTTTGTCTTACACACCCCACTGCTTCATGTTCATGGGGAGAATTAAGAAAATTACTAGATAATCCTATAAGACAAAGACCAATAAGATCACTAACCATGTAGTTATAAACCAAAGAATCTAGCTTATTTAGGTTATTAGTATACTTGATTTAGTAATGGTATGACGTTACTTAATATAAGGTATATGTAAATAGATCCACCCCTCTTACAATAACCCGGAAAATTAAAAAAACCCAAAAAATACTGTTGGCGTTTTTATGTGATTGTTAATTCATGGACAACAGTGTTATTACAGGTGATAATCCTACGCTCGTACTGTTCCTCTTAAAAAGGTCACTGGGTGACAGGGCTAACAACATGCAATGCAGCCCCATCAGCCTATGGAACTCTTTACTCTTGTTCGCCACTTCAGGTCTAAGAAGAAACCTTTTAAAGAGCTCTAAAAATTCACCATTTTTCTAAGAGTTGAGGGTGCCTGTCCTTAAATTGGTATACCATGCCTCACAGTAATGGTCTCATTTGATGTGCTGCGGGTTCTTAACTATAGATTTAGATGTTGTGTATCTCATATCCAATCCATCATCTTAAATCTAAACCCGAACAGTTTTTGTTTATCACATGAAGCAGTGGGGTGTGAAAAACAAACAAATAACTAGACAATTTTCAATTGTTTCAGTTAATGGTAATGTTTTGCACCCAAATTGGTAATTAATAATTGGGAGGTGGACCATGTTATAACTATCATGGTGGTGGTGTGGTGGTGGGGGGGGGGGGGGTGCTCCCATATCTTTGTGGATATTAACTGCCTGTCCTTGAACCCCATTTTGACATCAATCTACAACCAAAGACGCCCCTTTTTTATAATATCAACATAAAGCTTCAATGACCCCTTTTAGATGAAAAATCCCACCCTGGAAGTTATTTTCGTACATCTGGTAGGCACATATAAGTCCCCACCCCATGGGTTGCCATCCCAAAATACTGCATTTTGCCGCCTCATCAGACCTCCACAGATGAACTATACTATCCCTCAAACTACTGTTCAGGATTGAACAAATTACTTTCTTCCTGATTGGGGTATTTTTTATATTTTAAGCAATTTTCAGTGTATTTCTTAATAAGAGGGTCATTTAGTGACCCCTACACTTATTTACCCTCGTATCATTACTAACATCAAGTAACATGGTACTTAAATAGGATGCGTTCAGAGTCGGGCTTTTTACCTAACATAATTCCTTATTACTCTACAATTCTTAGCTCGCCACCTGGTCCAGTGGATCTTAATATTTTGGTCTTCATATGTACCATGATATAGTATTTTTTCTTATTTTTGACCCCCCCATAGGGGATGCGTTCAGGATTTGGGCTTTTACCTAACATATTCTTATTCCTCATAAAATTCTGATCTAGAAAAACCACATGAGATAAACTTTATTTCCACACTGAAAGCTATTTTCGTACCAACTGGTAGGCATAATTTTAAGCAATTTTCAGTGTATTTCTTAATAAGGGGGTCATTTAGTGACCCCTACAACATATTTACACTCGTATCATTACTACATCAAGTAAATTATACTTAAATTCCTAAATAAGCTTAATTCTTTATTACATTGGGCGGGGTTGCAGTAAGCAAACTCGGAATATCATTGGTTGTGCCTATCTTATATGAGACTATATTTGATAGTGCGTCGCCGACGCAGTGTTACGCGCGCGTGTATAAGATTGCGCAATGCCACGCAGCTAGTACGGTTGGTTCATTTTTGGACAGCGTGGGAAATAATTTTTGCACTTTTTTATAATATTATTGAAATAAAAAATTTTTCGGTGATTCAAACCAACCAACTAATAAGACTTATAATAAAAAGATGGCATTTGTTGTTTGCCTATCTAATACGTGTCATATTGGTGGGCAGTCCAATAGTTTATCGTAGTGGATACCCGGCTGCGCCGGCATCCACTACTGCAAAATATTGGACTTCCCTCCAATATGACACGATATTAGATAGCAAACAACAAATCCTATCTTTTATTCTCTAATTCTTAGGTGGTCACTACACGGTCAGTATATCTTATTCGTCCTTCATATGTACCATGTAAATAATAGGATTTTTCTTATTTTTTTTGGACGCCCCAGAAACACCCACCCTATAATTGAGGATGTGTTCAGGAATCGGGCTTTTTTTCCTAACATATTCTTATCCTCATAAAATTCTGATCTGAATGAGCTAAACTTTCCTTCCAGGTGGTACCTAGCTCTTTTTATCCTTGACTATATCGTAGATCTCCTATATTAATTATTCTAATTACACAATTCCTTCGTTTGTGAACACAGGACTTTCGAGCTTAACCATTCACAAGTCTAGTTTACTAGGCAGTTAAAGCAACCATGTAAAAATCTCAACCAATTTGTAAAAATTGTGGGGCGCTCTCAAAAAATGTGCTATTATTGCTTTAATAGTCTGTTTTCCAACGGTTAAATACGTGAACTTAAGCTTTGTTACATATTCACTTCATTGTTTGACATATTTATGAAAGTGAACATCTGTGAGCAGTCCTTGAACCAAAGTGGTTCTTAGGTTTCTGTATCACTACGCATCTGTAGTTTTTTCCCTCTCCTTGAGGTTTTATCTCGATGCTTGTAATGCTTGAACTACTATTCCAATTGCAAGCATAAAACCTACTCCTTGTAAAGCTTTTGTTCTACTTATTCTACTTTCCAACTTTTCTTGCTTTGGTATACCATGTTGTATTTATTCGTTTTTCTATTTTTTGATATTTTTTTCAACGTATAGTTTCTGCATCGTTCCTGACACCTCTTTTTTGCCAAAGCAAAAATGCCTTTCTTGGAAATCCACTTGAATAAAGGGACCAAACCAGCAGCTTCCTGCGCAATAATTGCGAGTATATAGACCAGTTAACAGCAATGTTTGTAAACATGTTAGGGCCTGGTATCTTGAAATAAGTCGGCCTGACTGTTACACACTGGGCAATTGTATCTGTTAGCGTTTTTAATACTAGGCCATAACGATTCGCAGGCAATGGATTCGCAGCAAACAAAGAGAGTGACGCTAGGATGTTAACTGGTCTTATAATGGCGCTAAATATCATTTATTGCCTTAAAACATGTTAAATCGCATGTTTTATTTTAACCTCAGATTGCTTTAAAGTTCGACCCATCATGTATACTTTCATGTGCTCTAATTGTATTTAATATTCTGTAAGGTACATTTGGTAAATGATGTGAATCATGGACTTGTTTTAATTATGACATGTGATTTAGCTCAGTTCAGGTAATGACCTTAAGGGGTTGCAGGGGGCGGTTGAGTACATCTTTGAACGCCTATAAACTAAGAGTACCACTGTTATACAAAGACATTCCTACATGGGGGGGGGGGAAAAAAAAAAAAAAAAAAAACACGCGTGTATTACAAGCTGTATATATCATGCTCACGTATGGCATCCCAAAACGTATTTTCACTTGACAAGAAAAACAGGTATTTTGGTTTGATTTTGCTACCCTAAACAATGAATTTGTGTGACCGTTAACGTGAAAGCTAAGCACCTATAGTTGGAGGTTGGGGTCGTATCTAGTTCTCTTAGATCGAACTAAAATAACAATATTCACGACTTTATTTTTGATAAGCAGAACACCAAAACTCCATTGTTCGCTACACAATATTCGTGAAACAATCACTGGCTTTTTGTTTGTAGTTCTTATTCAGTGAGCGGGGTTTAGCAAGCAAACACGCAATATCATTGACGATATTAGATAGTGCGTCGTTGCGTGTTCATGCTCACAGTGGGCGCAGTACGGGTTGGTTCATTTTTGACAATGGGGAACATAATGTCTCTTTATTATTTAAATAGAAAATATTTTCGGTGATCAGCCAATAAAAAATGATTTATTGCCTTTCTAATGTCGAGTCGTATTCTATGGGCAGTCAATATTTTTATCTTAGTGGATAGCAGCTGTGCCATCATACGGTTAAGTGCCCCAACATGGATTTAATTTTATTAAGCCGCATGCGTGGCTTTGCCTTGCCTGGTACACCTTGGAAAGGGGACATATAAGAGAGCCTTGAACAAGCCTATACCTATAAAGAGACTTTTGGAGAGTCTACACAAGTACATCGTTACATTCTTTGCTTTCATAGCGTCGTGTAAACTGTCAAATATGAAGGAAAAATAAAATGTCTAAAACTATTTCTCTATTCTGAAAAAAAAATAACAAAATTATTTCAGTGAATGTTTGAATTTGTTCACAATATCTCTTCGACGGAACTTTTACATGTAGGCAAACCTATGCAATATAATTTTGAATTTTTGGCTATTAAGTTAACGCGTTTACATTACGTTACGTTATGAATGGCACTTCATGGATAAGCACTGACTATTTGCTTATAATATTGTCAACAACATTTGTTGGTGGTTACTTTAGTAAAGCAAAGGTAATTATGCATTCAGTAACTCAATGAATTGCTTTACTGCCGTGCAGCCGTGTTCAAGAAAGGTTTTGACAACATATCCACAATACAGGACAAGGAAAATGATAGTCGCCATAACGAGCTATTGTTGGCTTGTTTAAAAAAATATTAACTTGTTTAATATTTTTAATATTTTTCATAAATTGGATGTAAGTCTTTTTGACTCGTCCTGTAGTTTCCAAAGTGTCATCAATTTGAAGAAACACTATGGCCCACGTGCACCAAACCTGAGTAACTGACGAGTAAGCTGCTAGTCTAGTAAGTTGAGAGGTATCTCGCGATTTTGTGTGCGCCAAATTAGGGTAATTTTACCAAACTTACGCGACATCTTACTGTAGACTATGGGGCATGTCCTTCTATGCTGTTGTTGTGTTGTCCCCATCGAGGGGCTTGGGGGAAACCAAGTGCACATTCATAATAAATTATTAAAATCATATAACCGTCTGTTGCCACAAATAAGACTGGCACATTTTCTTGAAAATGAATAAAATGTCACGTCAATTTATTTCCCCCAATATCAGTGACCATTATTATAATGCATGGAAATATTCCTGACATTTTATTGGTAGAAACTGTATCACGTGACATAAAACAGTTTTATCTTTTCACCCAAATAACGGGTCAACCGGTCAATAGTCGATTTTGATGGGAGCTTTTGGACCAGCCGGTCAATAGTCGATTTTGATGGGAACTTTTGGACCGGTAGTATTTAACATCGCCCGTATTAGGTTAGTAGTCCTATAACACTATTTTATTTTTTAATATTTTTATGTAACTTGATGCAGTTTCCACCAATAAAATGACAACAATATTTTCATGCGTTATATAAAACAAATATTTACTGCTCTTTATTCGGGCAATGGTAAAAATATTTGCCCTCGGTGACTGCAGAACCGTGGCCTACTATTGCCCTCGACCTTCGGTTTAGGCAAATCTTTGGTCATTGCCATCATGAGCGTACATATTTGTATAATAGATTGGAGCTAAAGATATTCTTTACCGGCCCGGTGTGCGGTGTAGAAAAACACTTCAGATTCCTTTTCATTGAGAATGCAAGACCATTGTTATATGTCTCGCCCGGTGAAAAGGGACTCAGGTGTATACCACCTCTCCGATTAGACGAAGTCTTTTTTTAATGACGTAAGCGCAAAATACTTATCCTCATTCGCAATAAATAATCTTGAGCTGCCTATAGGCGTGTTCATTAAATTTGTCCATGTTTGTAAATCATTTATTGCGTAACGGAAGAAAGACAAACGAAACACCATGCAAAAGTCGCTGGGTAAGCTTTGACCTAACAATTTTGGGCATAATAAAATCCGTGACTTATTGCTTAACTTCATTTGTATTCAATTTACCGCGCTTTCAGAAGAAAACTAGGGTAAACGACCTTATTTTTTTTTTGTTTTCAAATGTAAATGGTTAGTTACTGTGCAAGAGACGAGGTATTTGTTTACTCAACACGAATCGTGGAGGTGATAACACCTGGCTATAACACATGGCTCAGCATACCGGGCAACATTGTAATATTTAGTAAATGGTTTGCTGAAGTCTATTACATAGCATTGAGTCACTGATATTATGAAGCATCAATGATGTGACCTTTTATCATTTTTAAAAAATGTGCAAGTTTTATTTGGGGCAACAGACGGTTATTTTCATGTTAATAATTTATTAAAATTTACACCAGGTTTTGTCTATCCCTTTGAAGGGACTACGGAATTGTTATGCAGCTTGTTATTGGGTCTACGCCCCATAGTCTACGGTTTCTTACTCGACAATTAGGCCCGGCCCCACGGCCACAAACGGGGGTAAATTACTAGTTTAGTAAGCCTGCCGCGCTAGTTATACTCGCCAACTTACGGGTAAGTTACTAACGTGCTGAATCGGAGTGGAGAGCTGTAGAGTAACTTCCGAGTAGTAACCTCCCAAGTAAATAATAAAGGACAGATTACCTCGCTATTAATTTAAAATCATTTAACAGCAACATGGACCAGGATAGCCAGAAGCAGAAGTGAATAGAAAAATAACGAGGAGGGCTTCACCACACAGTTGGATGGATATAGCCTGATAGAACTTAATACTCGTTAGTGACGAGAAGTAACTAGCAAAGTAGGTAACTAGTTACCGATGTGGTGCCCACCTAAGTCAATAAAAACATGGTAGGAGGACGAAATTTGTATCTAGAAGAAACAACAGCAACATTTATTCGATGTTTTTGCATCTTTAGCAGTATCTCAATCAATTGATCTACAGCTGTACCTGAGTTCGTATAAGGGACTTGAGTAGCAAAACCAATGTTAGTCCAATTCTTTTAACGATAATGCACGAGATCATCAATGGCAAATGCCAACGTGTAGTTGTGTTCTATTTAAGGGGGGACTGGGGTCTGAATATGATAAAATTTGTCAATCCAGAAAATGAGATATGCAATGGCTAAATTGTGTAGATTGTAATCCGTAAAATACATTTTTTCGATCGCCAATCGGAACATTCGGTTCCGGATATTTACTGATCAAAGGTTAAGTAGTGTACGTGAAGTTTACCAAAAATGCATCATCTCCTATATTTTATCATGTGGAAACTTTAAAGGGGTTATATTTAGATATTTTTAAAAGATATTATTCTATAATATTAACACATTTATTTTGGCTAAGTTGAAGTAAATAAATACTCATATTATCCTTCCATAATTTAAAGTAATTAATGTCACTGGGCAAGTGATTTTTATGTATTTTATTGTTTCCTCACCTGCGATATTTATAAAGAAACATTTTTAAAAATTAATTACAGGAAATGGATGCACTATTTCGATGATTCTTCATAAAAATTATGATAATTCAGTATAAAAGAAATTAAAAATAATTCCCTATTTCACATCAAAAGCGCCCTCCATTGTGTCCTAAATGTTCGAGGCTATAACTCGTTGAGTTAATACGCAAACATCCCAAACTAGAACGAACGTAACTAGAGAAGTAAATGCTCTGAACATGAAATTTGGCACACATATTAAGCAAATACAGGGCTAGTGAACCATGAAGGCAATTTTCAACAATTGGTTCCAATTCAAATTCGCATGAAATTACGCGATGGTCGATTGCCGGTTGCCATGGCAACGGTATTAAAATTTCGGCTTCATGGTCACTGCGTATTTACCTCCTGCATATGTCATCCAAGTTTCGTCCCAGTAGCATGTTTAGTTATTTAGTTACATTCGTTCTAGTGTGTAGCCAATCAGAGGCCTTACGTGGTTACCATGGCAACAAGAGCAAAAAATTCATGATTTTAAAACTTGTGACATGGGCTACAATATGATATAACATGTATATACCACTATTTAGGAAAATTTCATTTCACAGTTCACTGTTTCGACCCCATTACCCCCCTTAAGAATAAGTAGCGTTTTTGCCCTACATTCAAGACCTTATAATGGTGCCTACTTAAAAGCTGCTTGTTCCGATTTTTGTCTATCGTGTTCTCTACTTGATATGAGAGCCTGTCACTTTAACATGCCATCAAGTACGTGGGAAACAACTTGCGGTTTTGATGCTAGACGCGATATTGCATAGTGCACGCCCAGTCACTACTGTGGTTAACCACTAAAACGGTAGTTTTTTAGCTGTATATTGAGAAAGAAATAGATTTGAGAGCTAAAATTCAGGACCACATGAGAAAAATACGCCTTTCACCTGATAGCAAAATTAATATACTTTACGTTAAATCAAATGCGATTCGGAACACGCCCCTTTAAATAACATTTTAAGATTAAAAGAAAACGGGATGCCAGATACTAATGATATATCTATCTGATCGATCCACTATTGAGATACTCAGATATTCAGTTTGAGATTATAGTCATGTCAAGCATTACCATTAAGTCTTGTTGGACAACAAAAAAAACCGCCGTATCGTTTTTTAAATCGGATTATTTAAAAATTCATCTAACCCCCAAATTGGGCAGTTACCAAAAAAATCGACAATGACTTTATAGCAATTACCAAGGTGACCAAATCAGTATGGGGGAATTCCCGTGGAAATTCCCATGGGAAATCAGTATGGAAATTCCCATGACGTTTTTTTCATCATGTCTTCTTTATTGTTTGTTATCAACGACAAAGAAAGGGGAAACAGCGTATTGTGATAGTATTCCTTTGGAAATGTGTTTTTTTCATTGGGTCCGTTTCCCAGTAGTCATCTTTGGGTACGCCAATTATATATTCCAGTTGCAATCTGTTAAAGTAACACAATTGAATATTGGATAAAAGCATTTTATTGTGGAATTCACCATTACACTTTGGGATTTCATGCTGGAATTTCACTGCACCTTTTGGATTTCCCTATAGGAATTCTCATATAATTTGGGGTAAATTGGTGTGGGAATAGCCCAATGCCAGGCATGTGTGGAGAGCACGTGTGGTCCAGTCAAAAAACGCAGGACTCGTGATAATTAGTCCATTAAAATCGTGAGTTCGAGCTCCACTTTGGTCAACGTATTTGTGTCCTTGGGCAAGATACTTAATCTCAATTGTTTCGTCGACCCAAATGAAATCTGGGGAGCTGTTATGGGGAGTATTACAATCTAAGTGCGGATGGGGATGTGCGCTTGGCTGCCTGCCGGCCCAGATGAAACGAAATGATTGTGACGATTTCCTGATGGCAGCGTAATAATAATAGGCTTTGGGCTTTGAATCCTTGAAAAAAGGCCCTATACAATTATCGTTAATTATTATTATTAATAATATGTGGAGATATGTCTGTAAAATCAATGTCGCGTCTTCTTAACCGACCCAGGGTGTAATATCCTGCAAAATAACAGCTGTTGAGACATCCAAGGAAAACCAGTGTGAAAATAGATATAGAGGTAGCGAAGGCTCGCGAATATTTTACGTGGGTCTTTTTTTTCTGGTCAGAGATTGAAAGCATGGTTGTGTTGGTTGATAAGGCGATAGCCGATAGCCGAAAAATAGGTTATAAGTACACTTGCTGGGAAACCTGGGTAGTCCGCGGAACCTGGGAGCCTGTCCAGACGGGCAGCGTCCAGTTGTCTCGACTACCGTTGTTTTCTGAGGAAGACCTCAATGTGACATTTCTGTGAAAGCAACTATAGTCCGGCAGGAGCCATAGTCCGGGCTCCCATAGACGATAACGGAATGAAGCGTGAAACTAATGTTGCGTGAAAAGTCAACTGAATTGAGTGCCCTATTCCTTACCGTTGTAGCCGGACTGTGAGTACGCCGGACTATAATTGCTTCCACACCGGATCGCGTCTTAAAGCGGGCTAACCTGTAGAACTGTGGAGCTGCTGATAATTACGGTAGCATGTCTTTTTCTGCAGGGAGAATCTGAATGGAGTCATTCTATGAATGACTCAATTCAAAAAGGAGCCTCATATCTTAAAAGAGCCTCATGAGGTTCTTAAGACTACCTTCACAATGTCATCACAAACATTAAAACAATTTCTAGAAATCTAATTTAGTTATAACATCATAGGATTTGATTATGTCATGTTAACCAGCTTGTTCAATAATGTTTCTTTAAACACGCCGCTGTATTGATTTTCCTTGTAATGGGAGATATATTTTAAATTGAAATTAAATTGAATTTTCATTTATATTTTGACAATCATACTAGGTTGAAAATGTTTGGTATAATAACTAAATGAACATTTCAATACAAATGGACATTATTCAAACCATCTCTAAATCCATTCACAATTACCTTGAAGACCAGGCCGGATTTACCACGCATCATTTTGATTTTGACGACATTTTGTGCAAGCCAAAACTGACATCCTTAAACGTATCTAAATCCGTCAATTAACAGGTTTCTGGGCGCTGCTTGACAATGCAATAACGATGCACGTTGTACTTAAAGCGCCATGGTATACAAATGTGAATGATAGATTTCCTGAAATTATTTAACACTAATGTTTGTGAACATTCAAGGGACTGGGGATCGAGGTACCATGAACTAACTATTGAAATTTTAATACTACAGAACATAACGATTGACAGGATTCGATTGGCAGAAACAAAGGAGGTGATGCAGATTTGAAAATCGGGGTTTTTTAAAAAAAAAAAAAAAAAAAATGATTATGTCATGTTAACCAGCTTGTTCAATAATGTTTCTTTAAACACGCCGCTGTATTGATTTTCCTTGTAATGGGAGATATATTTTAAATTGAAATTAAATTGAATTTTCATTTATATTTTGACTATCATACTAGGTTGAAAATGTTTGGTATAATAACTAAATGAACATTTCAATACAAATGGACATTATTCAAACCATCTCTAAATCCATTCACAATTACCTTGAAGACCAGGCAGGATTTACCACGCATCATTTTGATTTTGACGACATGTTGTGCAAGCCAAAACTGACATCCTTAAAGGTGCAACGAGAGATTTCACATATCAGGTGCCCCTAAAAAAATTGAAAGTACTGATTTTTGCCCTGACGTAAAGCTTTCCATCAAAAATATCCCCATCTGAAACGATTAAGCTGAGAAATGTTCCTTTGGTACAAAAAATGTAAAATTTCTAATTTCGTATAGGAGCAAATACGAAATTCAGCCCATGTTTTCTATTGAAATATTAAAAAATAAAAATCACCCCTTTTCTCTCTTTAAAGACATTTTTGTAGCTAAATACAAGGTATGAAATCTATTGAGTGTCTAATATATATGAAATTACTATTATGACACAATATTTGGGTGCCTCAAAATCTCTCGTTGCACCTTTAAACGTATCTAAATCCGTCAATTAACAGGTTTCTGGGCGCTGCTTGACAATGCAATAACGATGCACGTTGTACTTAAAGCGCCATGGTATACAAATGTGAATGATAGATTTCCTGAAATTATTTAACACTAATGTTTGTGAACATTCAAGGGACTGGGGATCGAGGTACCATGAACTAACTATTGAAATTTTAATACTACAGAACATAACGATTGACAGGATTCGATTGGCAGAAACAAAGGAGGTGATGCAGATTTTGAAAATCGGGGTTTTTTAAAAAAAAAAAAAAAAAAAATGATTATGTCATGTTAACCAGCTTGTTCAATAATGTTTCTTTAAACACGCCGCTGTATTGATTTTCCTTGTAATGGGAGATATATTTTAAATTGAAATTAAATTGAATTTTCATTTATATTTTGACAATCATACTAGGTTGAAAATGTTTGGTATAATAACTAAATGAACATTTCAATACAAATGGACATTATTCAAACCATCTCTAAATCCATTCACAATTACCTTGAAGACCAGGCCGGATTTACCACGCATCATTTTGATTTTGACGACATTTTGTGCAAGCCAAAACTGACATCCTTAAAGGTGCAACGAGAGATTTCACATATCAGGTGCCCCTAAAAAAATTGAAAGTACTGATTTTTGCCCTGACGTAAAGCTTTCCATCAAAAATATCCCCATCTGAAACGATTAAGCTGAGAAATGTTCCTTTGGTACAAAAAATGTAAAATTTCTAATTTCGTATAGGAGCAAATACGAAATTCAGCCCATGTTTTCTATTGAAATATTAAAAAATAAAAATCACCCCTTTTCTCTCTTTAAAGACATTTTTGTAGCTAAATACAAGGTATGAAATCTATTGAGTGTCTAATATATATGAAATTACTATTATGACACAATATTTGGGTGCCTCAAAATCTCTCGTTGCACCTTTAAACGTATCTAAATCCGTCAATTAACAGGTTTCTGGGCGCTGCTTGACAATGCAATAACGATGCACGTTGTACTTAAAGCGCCATGGTATACAAATGTGAATGATAGATTTCCTGAAATTATTTAACACTAATGTTTGTGAACATTCAAGGGACTGGGGATCGAGGTACCATGAACTAACTATTGAAATTTTAATACTACAGAACATAACGATTGACAGGATTCGATTGGCAGAAACAAAGGAGGTGATGCAGATTTTGAAAATCGGGGTTTTTTTATAATTTTATAAAATTGTATAAAATCTCAAATTTGCATATATGAAAATCGTGATTTATAATTTTATAAAATTATATAAAATCTTCTCAAAATATGATGGAAAATATGAAAATAATGAAAGGCAATATTTTACATGAATAATATTATCTTTAAATGTGAGATTTTCCATTATTTAATGACATATGCTACTTATTTGTAAATATCTATCACAATAGGCTTGCATATTTACTCATAAAAGGTCGAAATTATTAAAATTTTATAATACATTTTATTTATTTAAAATAAAACCCGACTATTCAATTATCACTTATCTCTTAGGATTCACGTTTGTTTGAGCGTAAATATACGCTATCCGATTACCCAAGAGCAAAAGAGCATATTTGTAGATCTCGTCCTGTGCCAGACTAAACACTTGAAATTCTCAAGAATTAAATCATACTTCAAACACTTCAATGTGAAGTAAAGAATATTTGAGCATCTCTTAAAGCGTCATTCATTCGTGCTATTTTCTCCCAGTCCACGCACATAAGGACACTCATGCTACAAAAGGCCAAGCCTCTAGTGTGCAAATCAAGTAAAACAGATAAGTAAAAATTGACCTTTGCCTATTTCTGGCTTAGCATAAATGGCTTGTTTATCTAAATGTGGGTCCATTAAACCAAAGTGAGCTTTAACTCCAATGCAATAGCAATGCTTCTAGACATATGCAGTACTCAAGTCCCCACGGTACTCCTGTCCACATTGCAATGCATGGATTAGCACAGAATTTCCCGATGTCCACTTCTGATAATGAAATGTCAGTTTACCAGTAGTTTACCAGTCTGCCCACTTTTTCACAAAAAGTAACAACATGTGTAGAGTTATCAAGAAAACTCAATTAACGTACACGTCAAACACCCACAATCTTAAAAACATTTTGACTAAAACTGCACTTCCTCTAAAAATTTTCTTGAAAATTTGCAATGTCCAAAACAATTACTACATTCAGGAATATCCTTAAAAGTGCATTTCGTTACCCTGGTACATCATGTTTGTTAATGGTGCACAAGAAAAGGTATTTTCAAAATTTCATTTGATTCTAACAGCACGCTTTGGTATAATGAGCAAATGTTTGTATCACGGTGCCCTATAGGATACAGTGTTGTCATTTCTGCGGTTAGGTTTTCTTCCAGAGTAGAGCGTGTTTGCACGTACGACGATTTTGCCACCACATACTTAGGTTCAGATCATATAAAAAAACTCAACTTTTAGTAGGTAAGTCGGGGGACGAGGCTGTGGATCACGGAATGCCCACTGACAATGTCCACTTGGCGACTTGGGGACCTGACGACTAATGGTCAGAATTAAACGAACGTCGCATTCATATTTTTCATAAAAGCCGTGGGAATCGTCTTCAGATTTTTTTCAGAGCAGTCCTGACGATAACTTTGTGAAGCAGTTCAAAACAACGGGGTTCTATTATGTCCCTCAACGACACCGATATTATGCAGTACAATAATTCAAGTGTTACTACAAGTAACATCTGTCGTAAATGTTTACTGTTAGAATCACAAACTGGAATCTTTTTTGATTCCACAACCATTGTATATACACATCAATAACACTGAAGTTGATCAGGGCAATGATTGACTACATACATTAAAAGTTTCAAAGTTCTAAATGTCTTCTCCAGCCCACCGGTGGAAAATTGTAGAGACCGCTTCAGCTTCGCCTGTAATGCCAACGGGTTAGCCATTACAGTTTTATTTACACAATAAAGATGTAAACATTACATCACATTACGTACCAAACCACAACAAAGGTGTTTTGATTACCGTAAACATGTACAAGTAACACTATAAATTGAAAATCTTACACAGTTTAATGTATTTTTAGATTGTATCAATTTCTTGCAAATGTATTTTGAAAAATACACAACTGTGGTAAAGTTTAAATATATTTTTACATAGTTGTTTTCTATGTGTATCATGTTGGATTAAACAGAACCCCAAGGTTCTTCACACACAGATACAGAAAACTCAGATCTAACCGCATTGAAGGCAGATTTTGCACAACAACGGGGGTGGAAAAGACAATAAATTCTCTCTTTTCTTGGTTGATCTGCACATGGTTTTACATCCAGGTGTTTATGTCAGATATACATCTTAAACGATTTCGAGGAGCATTCTTACAATCACCTGGAATCTTTGGATTAAACTCGCAGAAAAGCTGATTATCATCAGCACACGAGTGTCCACCGACTGGACATACAATGGAAACCTGCGAGCCACAATAGATGCCTTTAATAGTAGTCCAAGATAATAGAAAAACACCAGAAAATAAGCCATAGTGAATTTTTCAGGATAGTTCCTAGGTTGGCGCAGCAACATATTACTAAATCTGGGGACAGGTCTGAACACAGTCGAAGGTAGTGACTCTTTTGACCATAAACGAACCTTCAATCTCGAAGATATTTCAAAATGTTGAGAATGTCATAAGGATCAATACACAGTAACAACAGTTGTCGCTGAAATATTGTAATATGACTTTACGATTTCCTTGTGGGGAATTCCCATGGCTTTGACATTTCATGATGGGACTTCCCATGCACTTTTGGATTTCACTATAGTGAATTCCATGCATTTTTGAAAAAAGAAGGTAGTGGAAATTCCCACTGTCATATTTTGGAGTATGGATAATTTTTGAATAGCCAATTGTCCATACTATAATATTGGTCTAATTTGCTATTGATTAGTAGAAAATATATACGTAATCAACTATACCGATTTTTGCTGCTAGGGGACCTGTATCTTGTCTGAGGACATTTGAAGTGCATATTTTACATGAGTTACAGGAAATTACGTTATATGTGGAAGGAATCCTATTACGCACAAATTATGTTACCGTGCACAGGGTACACTGGTGGTGAGTGTGCAAACAGTCTTATAGCGTGTCGAGGGTCCAATCCCTAGAAAGGAAAATGTTCATCGTACTATTTTATTTTCTTGATGTTCTCAGAAACAAAACTGATAATACCACGTGTATCATATAATGAGTTTATATGTCCGTCGTTCATAGGTATTTCACTTATTTGGCATAATCTTCAGAACATTTATCTAGACATAATTGGATGCAACGGAAAGTTATTAAGCTATCAAAGAAGTTCACATCGGTTAGGCATAAGCTATGCCGCGGTCCTTTGAATTAATAGTCCGCTTTGTCCTCTTCCGAAGAATCACATTCATTGAACGGCGTTCAGCGAAGCAAATCAGTGTCCTGAAGGGAATCTGGCTATTACAAATTGGACGTGTTAAATGCGTGAAATGCAGATTTTACTGTGACGGATCTCTCTACATTTGGAAAATAAAGTAACTTGATACATGCATCGGGTCTGAAGAGTTGAATGAAACTAGCATAGGCGAAAATCAAACATAGTGATATAAAGCTTTCGAGATAAGCAAATTTTAAACATTCTCTTATTTTGCAGACTAAACATGGTTTTCAGATAAAATCTTATCATTATTAGTTGCTTTACCAATAAGGTACCATTTAATTTAACATAAATCTGGACTACCCATCGTCGTTTTTGGGAGTGATTTGCTTTATTGATGCCATCACCCGGGTTAGACCCCGTGCAAATCGTTCTTTTATTTTAGAGCATTGGTAAAGCAGTCGCGACCAGTAGGATTGTATGTTCTAGCGTCCTCTATATGTCAATTTTCCATAGAGAAACGTGTTAAATTAGCTTTTTAAGAAATATCAGATGCCAGTGAAATTTCGTAAAAATTAACAAAGGATGAAGTCAGTGGTATAAAATAAAAATTTTTGGTTTTTCCAAAATAGTTGCAGTTGTTCAAAAGTTGTGTCTGGTTGTGTCATAATAAATGAGACTCAAACAGCGGCGCCATGCAAATGGAAATCCGTGGACAGAGCAACTGGACCTATATGATGCAAAGAAAAAGTAATCAGGCTATTGTTATATGGCCTTCCATCTTTTCTGATTAAACTTTTAAAAATTATTTTTTCTAAATTATTGAGAAAAGATTTCTCACGGGGGCAAAGCACTTTGTTACTATAAAAGAGAGAGGGGCCATAGCCCTAGTTTGTTTTGTAAGTGCCACGGTTTAGATTGCACAATAGGGGAAGTGGGGAATTCCCAGGATGCTAAACTTAGAAGCTGTTTTAGTTGTGAGATTCAAAACCTGGTTAAGATCAGGGATTTCCCCACAAAGTTATATATGGAAAGTGATGTGATTCAGGTTATGTTTATGCATGATGCTGTTGTAATGTTTTTTTTAGACTGGGATCTTTGTGTGAAGTCAGTATATATATGGAGATGTGAGGTTAGTCTCGCCGTCAGCAGTTGCAATCAACTTAATAGTAGATATGATAGTTTTATCTACAATAATGGTAGATGATCCACACAGTGCCAGGGTTTATTATATTTGTAATTCCATGTGAGCAGAGTGCCTTAATTATTTACATACTGTCATCTTTGAAGCCGAAAGTGATGGGGAATAAAAATGGATCCAAATTGTGGACAGATAAAACTCGTGGTGATTATCTTGGACTGATATACGTGGAATATGTCGTCGAGGGACTTAAATTTAACCTTGTCGTCTTGAAACTGCTGGACAAAAGTTATTCTTCAGGACTGAGAAGATTCCCATGGAATATACTACGTGAAGAGTAAATGTATGTGATTGGATATGTCATTTTGGAGTCTTCGCTCTGTGAAGGACTATTCTCGTGAACTGCAACGCCTTCAACATAGGATACTAGAACTCTTTATAAGTATAATAATCTTAATTGTGTTATTATATGTAATTTGCTTTTGGGTAACATACCAAATTCTGAACCACATCACGTAAAGAGCATTAACACCTGTTATTATATATAATTTAGATATTTGTGCCACAAGGCTCATTTAGTTGTGTTTGAAAGGTATCTGACCTTGACGTCTACGAGACGACATAACACTATACAATGCCCGATGATATGGTCTTTGCAGGAAATTGAAGCTAATAGAATGAAAAAGATTTACCAAGGTGTCCCGACCTTGTGTAGGGAAGAACAGGAAAAACACAATAATTAAAACAGAAAAACAACAACGAGCCAAGGGTGAGTGCATGCGTACACATATATGTGCAGTTTGTGTATTTAATCATTGATAAAGAACAGTTATCTGTCCAAAAACGTCGGTTGTTTTCTGTTTCCTTTTGTTATTGTAGTCTCTGCGTCTTTTTTCTCTGTCCTCTGTAATTTATTTTAGTGCATTTTGTCTCTATATCTGACACAACAATTTGCAGTACAACTCTGTGCGTTTGTTGTTTACTTTTGGTCTATCCTAGCTGTGCAGCCTTCTAGCTTGCTTCCAAGGGTTCTTTGTTCTCTGCCATTTTATTGCAGTACAATAATATGAGTATTGTGTTTGATTAGCTATTTTATACATTAAAATGCACTTTGCTGCTGTCTCTTCCTTCTTTGCCCTTTGTCATGTACAGTCTTGTTTCTCAGGCTGTTATCCACCACACAGGTTGGCACACCCTGCTAAATCTTTCTTTGTTCATTACTCAGGGTGTACTCCTGTATCCAATTTCAGCTGTTGTGTAATTATCGCACTAGTCGTGGATTCACCATTACCTACTTGACAATAAAACGAAGCTTTGCTTTAGTACTAAATGGTGTGAATGTTATTAAAGTGCAAAATTACAGACACAATGGAAGTCTAGTTATTCTTTACTCGCTCCAACTACGACAAATAGCGTTAAATATTGTTAAACGTTTGACCTGTTGTCAATCATTAAACCGATTCGTGGGGGTTACGTATAAAAGTAACAGTAAACTCTGCAAAATAAGCCTAAAGGTACAGATAATATAAGCTATCGGTAATATTGTGAGGAAAACAATAAACTATTTTTGTTATTATGATTTAACTCTGCTAACAACAAACCAGTTTAGTACCTACATCACCTCCTTTGTTCCGCTATCGATTCTTGTTCGGAACTTGTTATGTTCCCCCCCCCCCTCCCATGGTATTGGCTGTTCTGCAACAGTCGGATCATTGCACAACAAAAGCTATTCTATAAATGTCTACAATGCATTAGGAAAACATACACTCATTCCATTGTTTCAGACGGTTTCATGCCTGCATACGATGGTACATCGTTATTATTACATTGTCAGGAAGAGCCCTAGCACCTGTAAATTGCCGGATTTACATTCAATTGAAGATAATCAAAATTGGGCTGCATCCAACACCTGTCAGTCCACGTTTGAATCCAAAAAGATGGCGGAGTGAATCCTTATATATATTATAGATATATTATATATCTATATAATATTATATATAAGATATATATATATATATATATATATATCTATATATATTGTATATACCGAAATAAAAGAAATGTTGTGTAGAAGGTACATAATTAATTTCATTAGCTATGGCTGCCAGTGAGGATATCCGCTATGAATAATAACAGGCTGAAGTCAAATATCAATAAAAGTTTTGTTTCAAATGCCAATTCTATTTTGCCATTAAAAATTAAAATATTTAAAATGATCACAACGGGAAAAACCCACTAAGAAATTGAGGACATGAATAAAGACATGAAAGCTACAGAGCGAATACTCAGCGCAATAATTGCAACATTATTGAACACGCAGTCTAAACACATAGCATAATCAAATTTTTGGTCCTTGCTTGCTGGAGAGTTCTCGTTAAAGACTGGCGGGGAACTAGTGAGTTCGTGTATCTTATTGTCTTTACTGTCATTAATGATGTGCTTAGAAAATATTACTTTCCTTATTTTGAAAGATTTATGTTTTCAATCGTAATTATTTGAAATGCTTCAAAATGAAACGAAACAGGATTCGATTATCAATGCACTCTAAATGATTTAACGGTACTTTAACCAAAATCGTGAACTAATATACTCAGATTTTGCGTTCTTATGAAGATTTGTAAGTACTATACTGTACTATATGGACCCTTTATGTTGGAACAAACTTAACTAGTTTAACGATTTTATCCAAATACCAGGTCACCTAATTTCGTTCTATAATACATTTTTAAAGGTTCTGAAGTTGATTTTTATTACATACTAATGCATGACTTGGGGCGAAACGTGCATCGACGTCGTCATTACGGAAACCATGAGTTGCTCCAAATTATAAGTGCAATATACAGTAACGGAATCAAGTATGGCGAGTGCGAAACAGATTAAATTGCGCACTTCACGAACAAGCTATTCACTTGTATTATTGTTACAACAGTTTGAAAATCTCTTTAACTATATACGTCTTTTCTGGTTTATACTTTATCTTACTTTTGACGGCGCATTGTTCCTTTGATATATCCTCCGATATCTGATTTGCTGCGAATTCTGCATGTGTTCTCTCCCAAAATTAGAGCTAACCACGAGAGAGACACTGGAACATTTGAAAAAATAGTACGCCCTTCAGATTTTCAAATGTGATATTTTTTGCATGCTTGTGAAGCGTTATAAAACTAGCCCTGCCTGAAATGTTAGACAATCAGCGCCCTATGGGTAAACAGAACGACATTAATTCAGCAGACGAGGAAATGGCGTTTAAAACACTAGAAAAAAACACGCCGTAGGATGATTCCCAAGGCATGAACCTGTGTGACCGGTCTGTGACCTTTTGTGGTTAAATCAATGAGTACGAGTCTATGTAATATTTCGTTGAGAACACATTTGTTGATTAAAGTTTGGCAAACTTAAAAGTTGGCTACATGATTACATGGGCGTCTTTAACCTCTCATTTAAAGTCCCCATTCTTTTTTTGAGTATAGTTATTTTTATGTGTAAAATGTATCTATATTTCTTCCATGGCCTAGCTATCATTTGCGAGCCCAATTGAAGACATTCATATTTGTGAAAATGTGCCAGTGCCACTTAAAGAGACACTGGCACATTTGAAAATAGTGCGCCCTCAAGATTTTTCAAAATCGATATTTTGCATGGTTGGAAGGCTTTTATAACAAAAGCCCTCACCCGCAATGATTAAGACCAAATCAGCTTCCTTATGTTAAACAGAACGATTTTATAATTTACGTCGCCGGCGACGTTTAATTCAGCAGACGACGGAAATGGCGTTTAACACAAGAACACGCACGCCGTATGCATGTTTCCCACGCTATACACACTGTTTGAGCGGTCTATGACTTTGTGGTTAATATCAGTGAGTACGCGTAAAAAAATATTCATGTAATATACACATTTGTTGTAGAGTTATGGGAAACTTAAACAGTGGCCTACAAATTACCGGGATGTAGTCCAGGCTACAGACAATGTGACCTGAACAGATATATAATGTTTTTCATGTTTTCTAGACCACTTTTTCCTGCTGAATCTAAATCCGCTGGATGCCAGACGAAAAACCTTGAGCATTTCGAGGAAACGCCAAAATTCAAAATGGCCACAAAAAACACTAAAAACCATATGTTTATTACTCAAAAGTTGTATTTTTTTTACTGTCCAGTTAAAACACCCATTGTGACCAATTAAAATGTGATTCATAAACCACCTAATTAAGAGATCAATCATGGCCACCAATACAACAAACCATCTGATATTTATCTACTTTGACCGTAGAATGGCTACATGATCTATATACCAATTGTTTAGCAACAATATATTAATTGAAACAATTATGAATAGCTTTCAACAATTTGACTAGTCAATCAGATCAAACCATTCACGATGGCTACAAAATGGAACATTCATTACTTACTTAAAGGCAAGACTGCCATGTTTGGGTAAAACTATAACTGGTTCAGAGCAATGTAAATATCATAAAAAAGAATCAAAGTGATTGAGATATGCAAGATGGCACCGAGATAGGCGTCAAGTATGGCGAGTGCGAAACAGATTAAATTGCGCACTTCACGAACAAGCTATTCACTTGTATTATTGTTACAACAGTTTGAAAATCTCTTTAACTATATACGTCTTTTCTGGTTTATACTTTATCTTACTTTTGACGGCGCATTGTTCCTTTGATATATCCTCCGATATCTGATTTGCTGCGAATTCTGCATGTGTTCTCTCCCAAAATTAGAGCTAACCACGAGAGAGACACTGGAACATTTGAAAAAATAGTACGCCCTTCAGATTTTCAAATGTGATATTTTTTGCATGCTTGTGAAGCGTTATAAAACTAGCCCTGCCTGAAATGTTAGACAATCAGCGCCCTATGGGTAAACAGAACGACATTAATTCAGCAGACGAGGAAATGGCGTTTAAAACACTAGAAAAAAACACGCCGTAGGATGATTCCCAAGGCATGAACCTGTGTGACCGGTCTGTGACCTTTGTGGTTAAATCAATGAGTACGAGTCTATGTAATATTTCGTTGAGAACACATTTGTTGATTAAAGTTTGGCAAACTTAAAAGTTGGCTACATGATTACATGGGCGTCTTTAACCTCTCATTTAAAGTCCCCATTCTTTTTTTGAGTATAGTTATTTTTATGTGTAAAATGTATCTATATTTCTTCCATGGCCTAGCTATCATTTGCGAGCCCAATTGAAGACATTCATATTTGTGAAAATGTGCCAGTGCCACTTAAAGAGACACTGGCACATTTGAAAATAGTGCGCCCTCAAGATTTTTCAAAATCGATATTTTGCATGGTTGGAAGGCTTTTATAACAAAAGCCCTCACCCGCAATGATTAAGACCAAATCAGCTTCCTTATGTTAAACAGAACGATTTTATAATTTACGTCGCCGGCGACGTTTAATTCAGCAGACGACGGAAATGGCGTTTAACACAAGAACACGCACGCCGTATGCATGTTTCCCACGCTATACACACTGTTTGAGCGGTCTATGACTTTGTGGTTAATATCAGTGAGTACGCGTAAAAAAATATTCATGTAATATACACATTTGTTGTAGAGTTATGGGAAACTTAAACAGTGGCCTACAAATTACCGGGATGTAGTCCAGGCTACAGACAATGTGACCTGAACAGATATATAATGTTTTTCATGTTTTCTAGACCACTTTTTCCTGCTGAATCTAAATCCGATGGATGCCATACGAAAAACCTTGAGCATTTTCGAGGACACGCCAAAATTCAAATGGCCACCAACACTAAAAACTCATATTTATTTACTCAAAAGTTGTATTTTTTTACCTGTCCAGTTAAAACACCCATTGTGACCATTAAAATGTGATTCATTAACCCCTAATGAAGAGATTCAATATGGCCACCAATACAACAAACATCTGATATTTAGCTAACTTTTGACCGTATAATGGTAACTGATATATAACAAATTTTTTAGCAATCATACTTAATTGAAACAATTTATGAATAGCTTTCACAATTTGGCTAATCAATCAACTCAAACCATTCACGATGGCTCCAAAATAGCAAAATTCATTACTACTTAAGGCAGAACTGCCATGTGTTGTGTATATAAAACTATAACTGGTTCAGATCATTTGAAATTCATAACATAATCAAAGTGCTTGAATATTCTGCAAGATTGCACCCTATATGTGCGTCTTCATATGGGGCTGCAAATTCAATCATAAAGCTCAGTAATTCATTCACTCTGTTCTTGCTAAGTTATATATTTTTGTGGTTTTTAGGTGGAGTAACATTCCAAAAACCCCAGTAAGGCTATCTTAAGTTTCATTGAGTCGTTATTCATCACATATCCCAACATGGATGCCAATGGACGCCAAAACCTACCAAAACCAAAACCTAATCTCTAGAATATTAGTGATCGGATATTTCGCCGCTTTGGTAAGTGTGCCTTTCCATCCATATTGGATACCCATTTTGGATGGCATCTTTACCTGATACCAGATTCCTCTGATTACCGTATATATGTACGTTGATCTGATTGACTTACTGGATATCACAAACATGCGTCCTAGTTAGACACACAGCTATCAATTATAGCTACCTTAGAGTATCGAAAGCCTCTTGGCTCTTATAATGACGAATTTATTATCCCATTTTTTAAAAATATGTCTTATGATTTTAATTAATTTCTTACTGCCAAAACCCATGATCGATACAACATTACCATCCTGGCACTCAAATAGATCACGATCATCAACTTTATGTATTGGCACCATAGTGAATCAATGCTTACGTTGTTACAAGAATCATATGTTATTGGTTAGCATGACTGTTTAAACGAAACAGGCATGAAAATCACACCTTTTGAGTGCACCAAGAGTATGACGTTATTGTGTTTTGATTTTTTTGGCGTTTTTACAGAATGCTCAAGGTTCTCGTCTGGCACCTCGGATCATAATCACATAAAAAAAACCTGGTCTAGAAACCGTTGAAAAACATTATCTATCTATAAAACAAGGGTGATATTAGGTATCAATGAATCTGTAGGCTGGACTAATGTCCTTTAATCCCATTCATGGCCCTATCTGTTTTGGGTATGTTATTTTTATGTGTAACATATATCTCTGTTCTTCCAATGTGCCTAGACATCAATTGAGAGCAAATTTAAGAAATTTCAATTTTGTGAACATGTGCCAGTGCCGTTTTTAATTGGGTACGTTGAGGGTAGGGTTATGAACTCCGCACTCCAGGAAACCATGTTTATACACGTCAGACATATGGTACCAAACGTGATGGATCATGAGAAAAACCAATCAAGCAGTGAAATTAAACTTTCATAAAAAATAAGTCCGTTCATCACTTCACACTGTATTGCAGTGCAGTGGCTGCAATGCAGCATACCAAAAATCGTTACTGCATTGCTTGCAGCATGTACTCATTATTGGAAGAAAAACTTAGAGGGGGGAGGAGCGCTGTAACCATATGGGGCGCTGCTTTTTTGCACCTTATCGGAAGTTTGGTCCAGGGACTCAATGTGTATACCAATGCAAGTTTCTGATTTAGGAAAAAAATGCCACGACTAATTGTGCTTAGTACCTGGGCTATAACACAAACATTGACATATTTTCTGACAAATTGTTGCTGTAATAAGCCCCAAACTATTTTTGTAGCAAAACCGAAGTGCGAACGGGACCAAAGAAAAAAAAAATAAGAGCGTCACAATGTGAAACTTTAATCATTACGTATCAGCTACAGTCTTAGAAAGTAAACGTACAAACAATGTCCTTTAAGAATTGGATCATATTTTCTAAATTCTGATAGATAGTAACATCAATATTACCGATACACAAACCCACCGATGTGACTTCAATAATTACTGATCACGTAAAATATTTAGTAGTATTGTCTAAAACAATAGCTGGGCTGTTAGGAAGGTTTCAAGCACTTTTCATACTTGCATAGTCAATATGGGCAAATCTTATTTGTCCCCTCAAAGGTCTTTTAGTAATTCAACGGTGTTCCCCCCTTCCTCCTATTTCCTGAATTATTTCATTCATCGTCTTTTTAATGTAAACCTTCCTTTTTCGTGATGTTTATCAATGTTTACTTGTCCAACCTCAATTCCCTATTCATTTTATTACGGTGATAATTCTGATGGATATAGGTACCTTATTGAGATTAAGTAGGGCACGTGCGAAAATATTTGTCTTTTCATTTGCATACATAAATATTATTAATATTGTTTGGATACAAAGTGTAACTTAGATGGGTGGCATGAATTTAGTCGTCGGGTCGTCATCAGACACTTAACCAACCAAAACCTAAACCCTAAACCTCAACTTTTGAATACCCTAATACCTTAAGCTCATTTGGCGGACTGAAGCCTTTTATTTTTCTGAGTGACGAGGTTTCGGACCGTTTAAGACATGGCTTAATACTAATTTTCTGTCTTGGTAAGCTGGTCATAGTCTTTTTTTAAAACTTTAAAGGCATTTGGCCGTTGTCCATCCAAAATATATGTTCTAATACAAGACATTACCATGTTTTTATTACATGGAAAAAAATGGCTTCAAGTCGCGCTTAACGCCACAATCAGTCCTTTTGTTTTTCCAATTTCAAAATGTCCTTTTGTACTAAAAATTGCTGGTGTTTAATTCTATCCAACACCCTCCTGTTAATGTTCCTTATTGTGAAAACAGACACTTAAGCTTTTTAAGCGGTCGAAACGGCAATTTCCGACTGTTCTAGACGCATAACCCCGCACCGCGCGCCAGTTGGCTGTAAGTCCTGCTATTAACTAAAACAGGGATCCGTCTGCTCATTCAGTCCCCCGGTAAGGTAATTTATCCGGCTGGCATGTTTTCTTCAGTCTTGTTAGAACTTATGGGAACCCAATCTTTTTTTTCACATCATTTCATGCGGGGACAATTGAATATTAAATTATTAAAGAACAATATACAGAATGTTTGAATCTTAAAAAGATTTTAATTATGGGAATAAATAACAAAGCCAATTTTTGGGAAAATAAAGATTTGATGCCGTCACGGAATTGATTGGTTTATTATTTGCTCGGGGGGGGACCCCTTCATTAAAATACGTACGTATCCCTACATTGGGAAAACACCGATTATCCGTCATCAATCGTCAATCGTACGTACGACGTCGGTTTTTGAATCAGTAGGGAAAGGTAAAATTTGTCCTGTTTAGACATAATACACGGTGTCCTTTTGGAAAAAAATAATAGCAGTTGGGCATAGGGTCATGTACAGACCTTCATTTAACTATAGGCCCGGATTATATTATCAGGTCCCCCGAAGAGCCAACTGATATCTGATACCTGACTGACACGTTGACCTGGTACTGAAACACGTTGACACCACACTTTCATCTCGTACCGGTTTTTATACTACAATCCGGCAACCGCAAGCATTTTTGTAATCCTGTTTGTCCACAGCGGAATCGATCAAGAAGTAGACTATACATTGGTTGTACAGGGAGGGTAGGACACGATCGCCGATTTTGGGCCATTGGGGATTTCCCAAAACGGAAATTTGTGAAACGCTGACATCATTTACTATGGCAGTCTCGGTCCCAGTTACATTAAAAAATCATCTCTTAAAACTTTCTGTTCCAAAGTATCTTAGTATATCACTCATGATAAATTTAACGAAAAATAGAGTTCACCTCATCATGGCTTCTGTTAAGGTGGCTTGTTTCCAATTTATTTTGTAATTGTGGGTGCCCTCTACTTGATATGAGACATGGCACTTTTGCACATCAGCACCCCATCAAGTACCGTGGGAAACAACTTGGCGGTTTAGATGGTAGACGCAATACTGCATGTTCAAAGCCTATTCAATACGTGCTAATATTGATGGTTTAACCCTAAAACGGCGGTTTTTTGTTTAGATATCTTGGGAATGAAAATGATCTTTTTTTTTTTTTATTTTGAGGGCCTCAAATTTTTATGACGACAATGAGAAAAATCCGGCCTTTCATCTGATATCAAACCGAGCACTCTACTTCTGGGTAAATCAGGGGGTCCCTAACACGATCGAAACACGCACCCTTTAATTACCTGTGGCATACTCAAAACTTCAGACTTCCCCTTCAAAATTAATCTCTATCAAACATAATACTCTTGAACATACGCGCCATGGCACAAGAGCTTGCGCTCTGTATCCATGCGCAACCGATACCCTAATATCAAAACAGCCAAATTATAATTAACTTACCACCCCAACACCCATTGCACTCCTTTTTTTTGGATCTTAACAGTCGGAATTCGAATGTATTAAGTAAACAAAGCATAAAACCCACCATTTCTTGACAAATACGGGTAATTGACCCCTTAGTTTTTTTCAAACATTTTGAAGAATCGGCGGATAGTAGCTTTACAACTATTGGGCCCTTGAGCAAGACAAACTGCAGTATGGGTCGCTTTTTAAGGATGCACCATCGATATCTAGGGAGGGCATGGAAAGTTTGGGGTCTGTTTGTTGTTTTTTTGTTGTTGTTTTTTTGTTACAACAACATACAAAAGCACATTAAACACAAATTGTTTTTTTGTTGTACAACACAACACCGCCGTTCAAATTTTTCTCATTGGCCATGGACGAGGTAACATTTTCTTTGTTTTCTTGGGCGGATTTTTTCCATCTCAATTTTGCTTTGCTGATGCATTGCTTTCATCACTTTCGTGCAGGTCAACATATCTGCAAGAATTTGATTGCAAATCTTATTTTGGAAGTAAATCTAGTACACATAACCTCCCATGAAGACAACTACGTCTAACAAATCAAATTGAGTTTTTTAGTAATAGACTTCAAATTTCAGTGATGAGGCACTTTGGTATTAATAGGGTTTTTAATTTTGAGATGTTTCAAGAGTTTGGACTTTGTTTCAGAACTCTCTCAAAATGGTAAAGAATAAAGTATGAACAAAAGACGCATCTTCTAACCATATGACTATGGTTCAAAAGTGCATTAGAGATTTCATTTCAATGAGAGAGTCAAACAAATTTTGAAAGCCCTGACATTTGTACTGCTTTACAAGCTTTCCATAAAAAGAAAATCCCCCTCTGAAGGATTTTTAAGTTTTTTTAATTTTTGGGATTTTGCTAAGAATTGTGATTTAAAAAAAGATAGTAATTGGAGCAACAAACGAAATTCATCTCTGTTTTAGTTAAATATGAGCAATCAAATCACCTTTTTGTTTTCACTTTCAAACCATTGCTGTACCAAATGCAACAAAAGAAATATTGTGTGTCTAATCTATATACATACTTGCAACTTTCAGTAAATATCCCATGTCACAAACATGTTGCCTGTCATGTTTATTTGTTAACACCCACATATTATTACGGCTCGTATTATGCGGTAATTAAATATTTGAGATACATGCTCATTTTACATTTTTAACATCTTACTACACTCCCTTTTTTTGCAGAAATTTTGAAATCAGAACCCATGAATTAATTTTGCATTGGGTGGCCATATTTTTTTATGGAACCGGAAGTAACTTCCCAGTAATAAATTTTTCATTAGCAAAGTACTGCTTAAAGACTTCAATTTTCAAAAATTATTGAATTTTAGCTAATAAAGAGGGGGTGAGGGGGAGACAAACGAGAAGAGGGATCGATGTGGAAAAGTAGGAGGAAGAGGAGGGATAGATAAGAAAAGGTATGGGGTCATTGGGTGGGTAATTGAAGGAGAAAAGGGGGGAGAGAGGGTGAAAAGGGTGGTGGGAGGGTAAGGGAGGTGTAAGAAAGGAAGCGAATTGCTTAAGGAGGCAGGTGTGGAGGGGGTGGGCTATGGGAGAGTGATGGTGGTGATGTGAATAGGGATGAGGGGGGAGTATGGGAAGTGCGTCAGGGGAGTATTTGATGATCTGTCTTTCTCCCGCTTTGTTGTCTCTGCGCTGAAGTAGAAAAGTTAAGCGCGCCAAAACTGCTGTTGCAGATTAAAATGCTAACACTCTCAACAAGGAAAATGATGTCAACCTCAAGACCAGAAATGATTACGACACAAAAGGATCAGTCGCAAGTATCCTCTAACAAGTGAACCAAAGTAAGGTTAATTTACACGTTGGCTTCTGTAAATCTTTACAGGAACTTAAAAGCAAAAAAAGAAAGACGATAAGCGCTAGACCGTTTCTAACACTCTCCGGGCTAACACTATATATAAAACACATTTGATTCTCGCTTACCCTCGTCCTATCGAAGGGGGGGTTTTCAGAAAGTTTTTTCCCCGGCTTGCTAAAACCCGAACCCCAAAAAAAAAAAAAAAAAAAAAACCCCCTTATTTTTGGTGCCAAATATTTTAATGTAATTGGTCAATTGACAAATTTTCCGCTCCTTTTAATCCAAAAAAACAAACAAATCCACGGGGTATATGTAAGATACTGTGATCCAAAGTGATGGATAGGGGGGGTGGTAACCACCCCCCTTCGGAGAGAAGTACACAGGCCTAAACACAACACAGGAACATCACAGTCACAGAACACTTGAATTGTGGAACAATAGATAGTAATGGTCCCTCTTTTTCTTTCCATTGACTACCAAATGAGTACCAACAGCCTAGCATTACGTCCACAAATGACGTCATAGTTCGCCTGTCAAGCCAACTCCATTTCCATAGACACACACAGTGAAAAAAGTCAATTTTCCGCCCAAAAAGGTTAGGAAACTCAGATTTTCATGCGGTTTTTTACTCTTCTTGAATGGGAAATGACTAGTTTTTTTTTTAAAGTAATTTTTCAAGCTATTATCAGTATAAACTATGACTATGTCATCTGTTTTTGCAAAATTCAATTTTCCTCCACCCTAATCAGTCTTTTCGTATTTTTCCTCAACATATGACGGTCATGGTGACGTCATAATGGGATTTTAGTACTTTTTGGTACCAATGGAAAGACTAAACTCCAAGCTATCCGTTGGTACCAATTTACAGGAATCGGGTGTTCAGTAACGAAAAATCACCTCCTTCTGGAGTTTTTTGTACAAAAATACAGGCTCAGGTAGAACGAGGGTTTAAAGCAACTGTAAAAAGCAAAATTGGATTCGAACTTAAAGCAAAAGGGAATGTATCTAAGATAATCTACGACGTTGTTCTACGGCCCTTTTGATGCGTCAACCTCTACTACAATAAGCGCTACAAGTTTTTTATCCGTTTGCGCGAAGTGAACCTGAAATGACTGTTCTACTATTACTGGTTCTATGCAAAATCATTTGGTGTTATTTTGTAAATGGGTTAACTTTTCAAATTTGACACATCGTTAAATGCGGAGATGAGCAGTCATGCTGCAAAAGGCCTAGTGGGTTTAGAGTGACCCAGATTTTCAAATAACAAATGACGGTGACGCCCGTTCTTGCCCTAAATAATAAAGTGCAGAGTATTAATTAATATTGGCAAAGGTGGTAGCAGAAAGGGGTGGTAGAACTGACTGACATTTCCATTATATATCGAAAGGGGAAATCACCGAAATGTTTTAATATTTCTTTTTATTTGTGATCCATGGGCGGCTAATTAGATACCAAGATAATACATGTGTAAAAATAGAAGCATTCAATTCAACGGATATAATGCAAATTATTCTTTATCTGAACGTTCTTTAACATCTAAATTCTTGAAAAAGAGCATGTACTGTATTTACAATGTCGACAAGAAAGTAGTACGCATCAAAATTTGAATAGTTTAAATAACCTTTCAATCTAACAGGAAAATGGTATGAAAGCTGGTCTCATAAAGTTTGTTAAAAGCTAAACATCAATGGTATTGGGCAAAAGGTCAAACGTGATTGAAGTTTTCTGTAATTCATCACCACACCATTTGTTTATATTTGTAGTTATCATTTGAATATCAGAGTACCTCAATAATCTGTTTTCTTTGGTATTGCATTGTGCCGAGGGCATTTTTGGAAGGTTCCGAAATTACAAAAATTTCGGCGTTTCTTCTGTCTGCTGTTACTGAATGCTAAGTTCTTACGTGGCCTCTGAGCTCCCATGTCATAAGCAGTACTCACTTATGCTAATATATTAGTACCATTAAAATACTGTTAAATAAAAGTAAATTATTGCATCATCCTACTAGTGGCCACTTTATATTGGTAAGACGTCAATATACTAAAATATACTAAAGAAAAGGTATTTCCGTTATAGTGATCTGCAGACGATACTTCAATGCGCCTGACTTGAAAGGTAGACAAAAAAGGTAACGATAACATTAGCCTATCTATCCATGTGAATATTACTAGGTTTTATAGTCTATCCAGGCTAAATTATTACCGTAACGGATAGAATTATCATGTAAAGCATCACGACGCTACACATAACCTTGGTTTATTGCCTCCTCTAAAATCCTAAACATAGATCTTTGTTAGTAAAGATTGTATGCAAGTTGATTGAGAATGGGGCATCATTGAACTATCACCTAAATCTTTGTTTTTGTAAGGTAGTAAACCAATATCTGATATCTGTGAAAAAAATGTTTTCTTGATGTGCGAGGTAAAAGGTGTTAAATGATACAAAAAAAGAAGCCGCAGGTGCAGGCTGGAGAACTTTGAGTTTATAAATGGCGTCAAAAATGGCCGCCAAACATGGTAAAATTCATATAAAAGACATAACTCAGTCGAAAAAAGGATGTACAAGTTCCAAAATACTTTTTACTGTGCTATATGCTGCTAGGATCTTCCAAAACCAAGGGGCATGGCCAATATGGCCGCCCAATTCTGGAAATTGGCACACAATAGATTAACACCCCCCCCCCCCCCCCCCCTGCGTAAATGTAAAAACTTAAAATCCATACAACCAACCCAAAACTTTATCTCAGTGAAAAAATCTTGCTAGATTCTTTTTCAGGAGCCAAATGGCCATAGAATCCACACGATTTAAAAAAAAGGTTGGTAACTGCCCACCCCTAGTTATATTTCAATGCGTTCAGATAGATCTCTTATGTGAAACACGTAAAGTCACGCACGAGCATTAAGGCGACAAAAGATCTGATGTGAAAGCGTAAACAGCTTGCTTTACGAACAGCGTTAATTATGCCAATTGAAATTACGTGTAAATGAAACATACGAAGTAGTGAAATCGCGATAGGCAGTTTTGAGCTTATTGATCAACTGCCTTTGAGTAAATAATCTCACTAATTAGGTCACTTTTTCAAGATTGTAACTTTGTGCATGTTATAGACCAAACTATAAGTACATATGCAAAAATATCAAAAAAGTCAAAAGTCAGATACGACAATATGTGATGTGGGCGACGATATAATAGGAATTAGTGCAAGCATGTCCTAAAAAAGAATGATATTCATATCATGTTTGACATTGTAACCAAATATGATACCGTATCCTGTGAACATTACTTCGAAATCACGAATCAAGCCTATAGTTTGCTAAAAATATAAGCATTGACATCGCCCTTACGATCCCACTTTCTATTTTTAGTCTTGAAATCTGTGTCTTTTACACAACTGCAAAGTTGACATCATTTTGGAGTTATTGAAGAACAAGTGCTGTGCGCAGTTACCCAACGGAGAGTGCATACTTCAAAAGTAGTACTAGACAACAAATCGGTAAATGAGGAAATATAGTATCAATGTTGAACTATGGCACATGCAGCCTATCAGTCAGTCAGCCTGACCACCTATCAAATGCAGCAGCAATGATTGGATCATATTTACGTCATAATAGAGGTGCGTTCGATGAAGAAATTTGGCTAGCTACATTTATGAACAATTCCGGAACAAGAAGTACCTAACGTATGTTAGGATATATAGAGAAACGTGTTAAACTAGATTTGAGAGAAAAATCATATTTGCCCGCAATGAAATTTCGTAAAAATTACACAGGAGGAAGTCAGTGGTACAAATAATCCAAATTAGTTGTCAAAAGTGTGTCGCCATTGAATTTGTTTTATTCTGGTTTTGTCATAATAAATGAGACCTTCAAACAGCTGTGGGATAGCTAGGGCTAGACTACACCAAACTCTGGGCAAAAATGTCTCATTTGTACTCTGACCAGAAACCTCTATACCACATTAAAACAAATTTAGGGCGGACGGATCACCGCCAATACACATGGAAATGTCCTAAACCCAAATTGTTTCTCCAAATTGTAGAAGAATAAACCTTCCTAAACCTTCCCGAGACCTTCTTGCGGATGAGATAAACATTCTGGGTGGGTTGTTAGGTTTTAGAGGGTAGGTATCAAACACTAGTGTATCCCCTCTGACTTCTAAAATGCGCTCTCGATAGTTACCCTCCGCGACCTTACTTTTGCACAGTATCCCGTTTGTAGTCTCAGGCAGTGGAAGAAGGAAAGGGACGGTAGGAACCAGTACATCGAGAGCCTTAGCTCTCAATTGTGCTCACTTTCTACTGGCATATAGTGCTGCAGTAGCAATATCTCTTCATCGCACTAGAATGTCTCGGAGAAAACTCTCTGAAACGTGGTTGCGGAACTTCATCCTATAGTGTCCAGGATATCCTGAATCGAGGAGCCTTCATATAATCCCCAAGAGGAGGTGTGAGCGCGCACATCATGGGACCTACCCCAAGAGCCGACCAACCGATTGTGATGTTTCGGTGTGCGCTACGGGTGATCGAGGCAATCCAGCAGCTGATTGTCTCAATATAGATGGTGCGCCAATCGAGAGATCGATTCGCTGTCTGCATCAGTTTGACAGATCGAGGATTTCCTAAAAGAAAGAATCTTCATTTAGGGGCCTTTGTCATCCAAACAGCTCCATCGGCCTTCTAAGATGGCACAGTTGTCTCTAATAGCCCAAATCTTTGCGCATTGCTGAGAAGGCATGTTTCCGTTTTGTGCCCTCCCTGTTCAGTTCACTCAGTCTGGAGTGGGACCGACACTATTGGACCCCAGTTCTAGCAAATGATGAATTTAAGCCACTAGAAAAGGCTGCTGTCTCCTTCAGCTGTCTAGGAAAAGGCTGGCATTTCTCGTGGAGGTCGCCTCGGGCGATTGGGGGGGGGAATTTTTTTTCCCCCGGAAAATGAAAAACACGGCTCTTGTCCATTTACGCGGCCACGTGTGGTGGTCCAAAGATGGCGCTCGTGTACATCCTCCAACGGGCGGGTTCCTCACAAATATCTAGACCTTGTCTTTTAGACATGCAAAGTATTTCTCCCGACCTGGCTTAGCCGTACGGCTGGTCAGGGAACCTTGGTACCTAGTTAGGGAACTGAAGTGGTACCTCAAGCGTACCGAAGGGCTTTGGAAGATCAACAGGGGAGTTGAGAATCGTAAGACTCTCTAGTTAACTTCTGCCTTGGCTGAGCAGTAAGCACATGCAGCCTGTCAGCTTGAGTGTACGATGGGCAGAAAGGCACCGACAGTCGGTGAAGAACAGCCAATGGTACACTTGGGATGAAGGGTCAGCTGGGGAGGACCGCTTACCAGATCCCTCGCTGAGAGGGACAAACGCCCTGACTAGCAAACTCTAGAAGCCGTGGAAAACGAGGCGCGCCAGCCACATGGGGGCCACCAACAGGAACAAGACGAGGACTCTCGGTGTCATCGCAATAGGAGACATGCGTAGGCATTGGTCCCAACCAATCCACCACCATTACATCCCGACCCACAGCCCTTGCTGAGGTATGTCACTACCGTCAAGTGTCGCATCGGAATCGTATCACTTTCTAGTCAGAGTAAACCAATAGTTACTTCAGTGCAATAACAATAGCGCCACGCAGAGGCTCGAAACATGATATGGTGGTGAGTTGTACAGGAGACTATTGGCCCGACACTTGTTGGGACCCTAGGTGGGCTCACCATGCCGACTTTGACACATCTGGCGTCAGTGTCAGGAAGGCACTAACTTCCTGAAGGGGCCCTAGACTTCCAAAAATTACACAGGAGAAGTCAGTGGTACAAATAATTCCAGATTAGTTGTCAAAAGTGTGTCGCCATTGATACATTTTGTTTTATTCTGGTTTTGTTCTAGTAAATGGACCTTCAAACAGCTGTGCCTGGGATAGCTAGGGCTAGCTACACCAAAACTCCTGGGCAAAAATGTAGCATTGGTACCCTGACCAGATACCCTCTATACCACATTAAAACAAATTTTAGGGCGACGGATCACCGCGCCAATACACATGGAAATGTTCTAAACCAAAATTGTTGCTCCCAAATTGTGAAGAATGCAACCTTTTACTACACCTTTCGGACCTTCTGCGGAGAGATAAACATTCTGGGTGGGTTGTTAGGTTTTAGAGGGTAGGTATCAAACAACTAGTGATCCCCTCTGACTTCTAAAATGCGCTTCTCGAGAGTTACCCTCCGCGACCTTACTTTTGCACAGATCCCGTTGTAGTCTCAGGCAGTGGAAGAAGGAAAGGGACGGTAGGAACCAGTACATCGAGAGCCTTAGCTCTCAATTGTGCTCACTTTTCTATTTGTTATGACGTCTTGTAGGCGTCTAAGGTCAGAAAATACCTTTCAAACACTTATAAACGAGCCTTGTGCAAAGTGATCTTAATTTTATATAATATAACAGATTTTAAGGATTTGTAATTGGTTCAAGACTTGGTATGTCCAAACATTAAATAAAGTCAAAATTAACAATTACACACCAATTTATATAACTGAACTTCATGTTCAAAAGAGGCGTTGCAGTTCAACGATGTATGTCCTCACAGTGAAGTCTTCAAAATGACAGCGCCAAGTCATACAAAACTCAGGTAATATTCCAAGGGAATCTTATCAGTCCGGAAGGTCCAGCAGTTCAAGACGCGTGGCTTTCCCTCGACGACAAATGGTCCACAATAATAAATACAGGTTTAATATACCACCATCAGTCTGTCCGCTAATGTCCTTCATATAGGGACACAAACTGGAATCCCTCTTTGATTCCCAAAACTGAAAGCTCTGTGGCTTAAATTACGACAGCAGACATTGTAGCTATCAAGCTCCGGCGGGATCCAAGGTATTAAATCCTGGCACTTAGATGTAGAACTCAAATCTACCACTATTGTAGAGTAAAACTAGCTATAATTATACTGAATAGCTCCAGAGCTCTAGTTCAGCCTCTGATTCAACTGCTGGCAGAGATCCCCCCATTCCCAGTGATTAGTATTTAACCTACTCACAGATAGAGTCCCCTTTCAACAATAATCATTACATCATTCTCATGCAGAATAAACATAACTGACACTAGCCTGACCAATCGGGAATTCATCAAATGATATTTACATCACTTCATATATATAACTTGGTGGGGGAATTCCCTAGGTTCTTCAATGTTTTGATCTCAAAAATAAACAAGTTTCTAAGTTTAGCATCCTTGGGAATTCCCCTTTCCCTATTGTGCAATCTAAACAGGTGCAGCTTGCAAAACAAACTAGGGGGTATTCCCTTTTCTCCTTTATAGTAAACAAAGTGCTTTCCGTGAGAAGAGAAATCTTTGCTCCAATAAACTTGAGAAAATATACTTTTGAGAGTTTAATCAGAAAATGGAGGCCATTAAAACTGCAATAGTGTGCAGTAGCAATATCTCTCGTCGCACTAGAATGTCTCGGAGAGGAGAAAACTCTCTGAAAAAAAAAAACCGGGTGGTGCGGAATTATCCTATAGTGTCCAGATATCCTGAATCGAGGAGCCTTTATAAAATCCCCAAGAGGTGTTGTGAGCGCGCACATCATGAGACCTAACAAGAGCCGACCAACCGATTGTGATGTTTCGGTGTGGCTACGGGTGGATCGAGGCAATCCAGCAGCTGATTGTCTCAATATAGATGGGGCGCCAATCGAGAGATCGATTGGTGTCTGCTGCATCAGTTTGACAGACTCGAGAACATTTCCTAAAAGAAAGCTTTCATTAGGGGCCTTTGTCATCAAACAGCCCATCGGACTTCTAAGAATGGCACAGTTGTCTCTAATAGCCCAATATTTGCGAATCGGATGAAGGGCATGTTTACGTTATGTTTGCCTTGTTCGGTCAACTCATTCTGGAGTGGGACCTACCACTATTGCCCCAGTTCTAAGCAAATGAGGAATTGAGCCACTTAGAAAGGCTCTGTTTCCTTCATCGGTCTAGGAATAAGGGCTGGCATTATGTGGAGGAAAGTCACTCTGGGCGATGGGATTCCGAAATACACGGCTTGTCCATTTACGCGGTCACTTGCGGTGTCCAAAGATGGCAGCGTGACATCCTCCCACGGGCGGGTTTCTCACAAAGAACAGACATTGTCTTTTATGCCATGCCAATGTTTCTCCCAGACCTCGGCCTTAGCCGTACGGACTGTCAGGGAACCTTGGTACCTAGTTAGGGAAAGAGTGGTACCTCAAGCGTACCGAAGGGCTTGTGAAAAGACTCAACAGGGGAGTTGAGAATCGTAAGACTCTCTAGTGGACTTCTGCCTTGCCTGAGCAGTAAGCGCTGCAGCATGTCCAGCTTGAGTGTACGATGGCAGCAGAAAATGCATCCGAACAGTAGGTTGAGAAACGCCAAGTACACTATGGAGGAACGGTCAGGCTGGGAGGGACCGCTACCAGATCCCCTCGCTATGGGAGCAACACGCGTTCCTGACTAGCAACTCTAGAAAGCCGTTTGGAAACCAGAGGCGCGACAGCCACAGGGGGGCCACCAACGGAACCAGACGAGCCTCTCGGTGTCATCGCCATGGAGAGCATGCGTAGGCATTGATCCCAACCAAATCCGTCACTCATGCATCCCGACCCACAGCCCTTGCTGAGGTATGTCACTACCGTCAAGTGTCGCATCGGAATCGTATCACTTTCTAGTCTGAGTAACCCAGTGCTTCAGTGCCAGAAAAATGGCCCACGCAGCTCGAATATATTGATATAGTGGTGAGCTTGTACAGGAGACTATTGGCCCGACACTTTGTGGGACCTTAGATGGGCTCCCCATGCCGACTTTGACACATCTGGCGTCAGTGTCAGGAAGGGCACTAACTTCCTGAAGGGGCCCTAGACTTCCAAGTTCTGTGGACGTGTCCACCTGTGAGGCACTGGAACCCAGAGGGACACTGGGTGGCACCAGGAGTGCCAGTGTCTGAGCATGTGGATCTGAATTCCCCTCATTCCATTCCAGTGAGACTGGCAAATAGTCCCGACAGCCAAAACCACAGCCTGGATAGGAGCAACCTACTCTCCAAAATTGCCCGTGCACATTTTGATAAAAAGAAAAGTATGCATGGGTCTGTGTTTGGTATCACGTTCAAGCCAATGAAATAAGCTTTAATTTGCCATTTTGTTGTTCCAATCTGATAAGGAAAATAAAAAGATATGCTTCATCAAATATGAGAGGGCAAATCAACTTGGTCCGATTTCTGCCTCTGAGCACTTGAAATGCATGACGAAACATTAACACATTTGACTTCATAGCACATCTTATTTCCATCTTAAATTAAAATAAATAGATATTGTCGTGTTTTCCTTTAAACGAAAGACTTCACCGTGTTTTACCAAACGCTCACCGATCGAACTTTCACAACGGTTCTTCTAATAAGAGAAATATTTACTTGCGTTCTTGTCATTCCGGTCCGTTATGGCTCTGTTTGACCTGCTACTGTGACTTTATTTCCAATTCCGCCTGCTTTACTAGTCCATGTGGGACTATTATCAGAGGTTTCGTTTTCTTATTTACTTTTTTTTTGCATGTTTTGTTGTTTATTTTGTCTACAGAATCATAGCCTTTCTTGGGAATTCAATAAGAAAGTTCCCAAATATTTGTTTGCTTTAATTTGGTTTGGATCGAGCATGATTTGAAGTCTGCTAATGAAAGTGATTTGACTGGTTTTTTTTTAAACACAAACTATCGCTGATTATGAAGACAATGTTCACATTTTATGAATATAATGAAGTTCAAAAGGGATTTTTGTAGGTTCAATAGCCAATCACTAACTATGCAATAACTCAATTTTGTTTTTGAGTATGTTACAAAATCATGTTTCCCGCAATATTACAAATGTAACCAATTCAATCGGACCACTCCGAATTTGCACTCTCCTTTTTGACGAAGCATATCTTTTGTTCTACATATCGGATTGAAATGAAATAAACGGCAAAAAAAAAAAAAAAAAAAAACAAAAACAAAAAAACGATATACATTTGGCTTTAAAAGCATACCAAACAAAGGCCCATTGTGTACTTTACTTTTTACCTCTGTCCCGAGTGTTAACATTTTTGGGACAGCCTGTAGACGGTCAATTCTATATATATTGAACACAAACATTGTCATATTTTCCGAACAAATTGGCTGCAAAATGGAAAATCGGTGGTACTGATTCAAAATGCGGTACAAAAACAGGTTTTTTTGTGATTCGCAAAAAAAAAATTATCCACCGACAAATGGAAAACAACTTCCAAAAGGACGTTTTCTATACAAGTGGGCTCATAATAGGAGAACATAAATACATTTACATTGCTGAAATAAAAAAAAAATCAGAAAGTTACTCCAGTACGATTTAAGGTGCAGAACAAGTTTTGAATAGCGCCACACACAGCTTATTTGCATAAAAACGCCATGGCCGATTTGAATTTTTTCTACCAAATATGCGCAACTGACAATTTAGCGTCAATACATGGCGCGCGCGCAAACAAAAGTGTCGATTTTTTAAAGCACTTTTAAGAATAATGCTTTCGATAGAACAGTTTCTTAGCTACTCCCTGCTTTGGGAAGCAGTAAGTTCAAGGTAATGAGCATGGGGGAAAGCTTTGAAAACCTATTGGGACTGTTGACAAGCCATTTGCAGTATGCCACCCTACTTAGAAGATCATTTGCAAGGAGTGCATTCCTATGGTGGATATGATACAAATACAGCACAATTCAATCCTTGCCTCTGTTCCTATTGCAACCTACCCCATGTCGCTTGTATTTGTCAAAGTTTTATTATTTTCCAAACGGCTATTTGGAAATTGCGGAAAATTATGGCTGTTGGTGGTTATCAGGCTGAGGACCAAGCCATCTTGAAGCAATGCTCAATGTGTCGCATTTTAACGTGAATCAGAGATATAATGTAGTGTTTAACATCTAATACTAACACATGGATTAAATAGTTTTTTAATTTAATCTGTCACTTTTTGAAAGTTATGTCATCAATTCCAATCCCCTTTCAATACCTGTTCGCTACTGACCAACATTAGTTATTCAGGTGAAAGTGACCAAACTAAAATTTATACCCTTTCACTCATTCATTGTATCGCTGGTAATAGGACCCAAACGGGATGGGGTAAACTGGATATTTAATATTTTTTTCTGAATGTTGCATTTTTTGGCACACTCTGTATTTAAGTTACTGGACAAATGGTAACATCAAGATTCCTATATATAGCGTGGTATTTTTACCAAATTTATATATATTAAAAGTAATTATCTAAAACAATAAGCTGTTGTTGGAACAGTTTCAAGCTTTATTCATGCTTGTAAAGTCATATGGGCAAATCTTATTTCCCCAAGGTCTATAGTAATGGAAAGTGTCTCTTCCTATTTCCTGAATTATTTCATCGTCTTAAGGTAAACATTCCTTTTCGTGATGTTTCAAATGTTACTTGTCAAGACCTCAATTCCTATTAATTTATTACAGTGATAATCCTAAGTAGATATAAACCTTATTCAGATATATATTTGTATAGGCACGTTCAAAAATATTTGTCTGTTCTCTGAGCCATACTTAATACCATTTTGAATACAAACAAGTGTACTGACAGCAGGGACATTCTTAGTCCGCACGTCTTCCGTCGTCCGATACTTAATCGCACCCTAAAATAAACCCTAAACTAACTTTAACCCTAACCCTAACCTATTTTTTTTTATGACTGACGACTTTTATTTTCGGACTGACGACGTTGATCCCCAACAGCGGCCGTCATCTTTTCTTCGGTTTTTGCATCCTCAAAAATAAGCTGACCCATGTCTTTCACAGAAAGGGTAAAGGAGGTATATATCACTGCAAAAGTGCAGGATTCAGAGAGTCAAGTTATGTTAGCAGCAAGCAAACATTTGTTCACGCTAACCATGGTAATCAAGATCTGAGCTAGATATCGTTACAGACATGGTGTCTTTTCATGTTTTTCGTATCGCATAACATTACTGCCAGTTCAGTTTCCTGATGGCGTATTGTAAATGAACAGCTCTTTCGTATCTTGTGCTCATTAAAGCCACTACCAGTGAGTAACCCGAAAGAGTCTAAGTATTTTAAATTTTCAGGAATAGCTTGAAAGTGAATGATAAGTCTATAGAATTCTCGTTACGTTATTTTTAACTGAAAAAATTGACAGAAAGGTAAGAGAACAGCAGTATTCAAGATATGAAAGTCCATTTAAATTACGTTGTAACAGCGTGTAACAATAAAAACGCAGGATTGGTAACAAACTGATGCTTTGCAATAACCATAATCCAGTTATTAAATTTAAGTGACACTTATAATCAGTTGTTTTAAACAAAGTTTTGTTCTTGTTTACTTGTCTTCAATGCATACCTACATTGTACATAACTGGTCGTTGTATTTAGGTTTTTAAATCGGACCAACCCGATTCATAAGGGCTTCACAAAACTTGTCGTAACTTTTTAACAAAAAATCAAAATTACACAAAACAGAAATCTTATCAAAGATGAGATTATGGACACTCAAATCCTTAACACAATAGACACAATATGGCAATGTGTTGCTCAGAAAAAAATCGCTTTAAAATCCTGCGTTGTTATTGATACAAGCTGTAGTTAAGTGTCCGTATGGACAGCAATGACTAAAATAAACAATTCTGTTCTTATTAGGTTGCTTTTGGGCTCCATCACCATGCTACTTTTCCAAAACAGTTATGAATTAACAACTCCATTGGTTACCGGTTGAAAAACGCATCATCTTCAAGATTTTGTTATTGACTTACAAAGGCATCAATGGTCAATCATCTGCTTAATATCGGAACTCATCAACAATTTACAATCCTCCCCGTTCACTCCGGTCTCGATCAAAAACACTACTTGTCTCTCCAAGATTTTCAAATAATACATACATCGTGCCTTTCTGTTGCAGCTTCGACCTTGTGGAACAATTTACCGGTTCAAGCATCCGCAATGATACCTCTATGGGGGTTTAAAAAAAAAATTGTAAAGCCCATCTACTTACTTCATAACAGGTCATTCTCTCCATTTTGCCATGTATTATCTATTTGCTGTTTTTTGTAGTTTAAGATGTAACTTAACTTAAGTGACCAGGCTAAAAAACTTCCGTTAGTGCCCAAGGGTTTCCTAGGGACCCAACTCAGAAAGCACTTCCCATGGGAGTTTCATCACGAAACTAACACAAGTAAAATATGTAAGAACCACATACCAACAATAAAAATGAAAACCCGATCTTTGTTGACATTTGACTAATTAGCCCCGGTTTTAACAGACATTTGTAACACATCTCAGACAAAGGTTGAGTGATTAAAATATGTAGACAGACTGACAAGGACCCCTGAAACAAATTTTAAGTGAGGGGGGGTCACAAATGGTGCCTTAAGGAGAGTGGTCAAGACAAAGTTTGTTACGCTGATTTGTTGTGCAATACGAAAGACAGGAACTGAACCTTTAATTGACAAGTGCTGGAAAATACAAATCCCTCTTTTATGTTAGATCAGTCCTGGAGGAAAAGTGTTGGAACACTTTGTCGGATTTAGGGAAAAATTGATTCCCTCTCTCCCAAAGCAATGTTGATCTGAGTCATGTTGTCAGCAGCCTCACCAAGTCCCCAACATTGATTGATGGTGAGTGGGGAAGATTATGTTAAATGGGAATAAAGATGACTTACCCATTGGCGATCTCATTTGTGAACATGGGGATGGTTTCTATATATTGCATTAAGTGTTCCAACGACTTTTGTCCAGGACTGTTGGTTGAAGTTGGGTGGGACTTTGGGTGCCAAATTCTTTTCAATGATCTTTTACTCTTTTTTGCTTCTGGTATGTGGGCGGAAATGGTGCAACCTACCCAGAACGAAATGGATTCTAATTGCAATTGTGGTCTTTAAGACGGAAAATTTATGAGGTAAATTATAGAAAAGAATATCAACACCGTGGTTTATTGAATACTAACCCTACTCAAGAAATCCGGTGCGCATTAACCCGGAAGTCTGCTTTGTAGCGCATATCAATACATCACTGTCAATTTTTTTTTTTTTTTTTTTTTTTTTTTTTTTTTTTTTTTTTTTTTTTTTTTTTTTAAGATATCAGGGGGATACATTTATCATGATACTTAATGTCCTTTCGTAATAGCACTCCTCCCAACGATTATGTTGCTATTGCACCAATGATACGGTTATATTTGTCCAATGCAATGCAATGTTATATTATAAAAATTCAAGGGCATAGTTCTAATATGACTATTTTCAGTTGATGTCTATGGAAGTCCTTATCTATTGACTTTCTTATAAATAACATTCGGTATTCGCCAGGCAGAATTCCAATATATTGCTATATGCATTAATTCAAGGGATCCTCCAGAATACCGGGAAAAGATTTAGGGAAGAAGTCCGCACACCAACCCGTCCCTCAGGATTGTAAGTCTGTGACCCTCTATTGTTACTTAGCTTTATTAATTTGTTCCAATATTAGAAAATATGTTACGGTGTCGGTGAACAGTAAAGTTTCATTCTGCAATTCGCTGTTCTTTCGGCGTCTCTTTCTTCTGGAGCATATGCACATGTGATTGACATGACTTGTAACCTTGACATTAACAAACACAAACACAAGTCGCAATACGTCCTGCCACCCACAAGACACTGTTTATACCAAATTCAACACAAAGTTACAGGTATTGAAACCTAAAATACTTCTACTAGAGAGATTATACGTTTCAGAGAACGCCCATCAAAATATCTAGGGGCATTGAAGTTTGGTTGTCAGTTTTTTGTTACACCCATTAAATTTTTTTCCTTGGCTAGAGGAGAAAACCGTTGTCCATGTGTTCCCACTTAATTTCGCTAATTAGTTGCTTTCATCAATTTCGTGCCTACTTTAACATAGCTGCAAGAGTTGTTTAAAACTTATGTTTGAAGTAGATTATTAATACATACCTCCCATGTCACAACTACGCCTTCAACGAATTGATTCTAGTAAATGGAGAGTGATTTTTATATAAATTGTATGGATTTTGTTTTACACGTCGGATGTAGTTTTTTTTCAAAACTTCCTTAGTCACCAGGATATTTAATGCTGCATGCGGCCCCTACCGAGTTACTTCCAAAAGACTTGAATTGAACGTAATTTCATAACCAAAAATAATTCACCTGTAGTAATATTACAGTCGTTAAAAGTTTAATGAGACATTTCACCTATAGGAGATGAAATGACCTAACACTAGCAATTTTTAGAGTCCAAATCGTCCAAGACCTGAAGCGATTAAACACTAGAAATTGGTATCTCTGATGTAAGATCTTGGGCCATCACCAATGGTCTTATGGCTGAATGATTCGAAGACGGGGATTGTGCATTTTTCATTCTAAGCATCGCACTCCTTCCAGTCTATCCCTATTGTTATCGGTACTGGGCCGACTCTGCTAAGGTCTTGTGTTACAACTAGATAGGAACTTCAAATGAAAGATACATTAGACATCGCACGCTATGCGTCTTTTTGGAAATATACAAGATTGACGATCCGTAAGTATTTAGATCAACCGACCACAGACCGCACCAAGGAACGCTTGGTTCATGCTTTTTGTGTCCATGATTAACTGTAAATAGTCTCTGTTGGCGTGGTCTCCTTTCAGTCATATGGCACCTTCACCACGTTGTAGCAGAACTCAGTCAGCGAGACTTTGACAAACCGATAGATCACATTTCGCCCTGTTCTGAAAATCTACACTGGCTAAAGTTAAAGACCGCATCCGTTTCAAAATCTCCTCTTACCTATAAGAACGAAATGGTAGTGCTCCCAATACCTCGATGAACTTATCTCGATTATAATCCAAGTATTTCTCTACGCTCATCGTCGAAAGGTCCCTTCTTAGTTTGCTGGTCACGAAGTAGCCTATGGTATGGACCGCGCCTTTGCCATTGGCAGCTCCCCGTATGTGAAACAGCCCTCCCGGGGGATGTTAGATGCACCAACTGTTTCCACTTTCAAAACTAGACTGAAGACATACCCTTTTCTTATGATACCAAAATTTTTACCTCTTCCGGTAAAATCTGGGGTCCCTGGAGACCTTTAACTTTAATAGATTAGATATTCAAATAATAGGTTTATTTAAAATTTGGAAATGGATTGGTTCAAATACAAATGTGAAATGACGTACGTTTTGCTTAATTTAGTAAGTGTGATATTAAATTAATCTTGGGCAAGATGTACAAATAACTCAGAAACAAGATATGGAAACTGACTGTCATTCCCATTACATATCGAAAGGGAAATAGCCTAAACGTTTTAATATGTCTTTTATTTTTTTATTTATAAAGGTCGGCTAAATTAGGATAAACACGACACATACATGTGTAAAAATAAATAAGGCATTCTCTGTCACGGATATAATGCATAAGCGGCCATTTATCAATGATCTTTAAATCTAAATTCGGTGGAATAAGAGCAATGACCTTATTTACAATGCAATGACAAGAAGGTAGTACGCGTCAAAATTTGAATAGTTTCAAATAACCTTTCAATCCAACAGGTAAATATGAGTATGAAAGCTAGTTTCATAAGTATTTTAATAATGTTTCTTTTTATAGCTAAACGTCAATGAATCTTGAAAAGGGCAAATGTGATAGAAGATTTCTTGAATATACCACAGCACCTTGTTTTTACATTTTAGGTACTCATTTCAGATTAGCTCAAATAACCGTTTTTTGTTGGTATTTGTATTTGCAGGGGAAAATTTTGAAATTTCAGACAATATTGAATTACAAAAATACAACTCACGACTGTGCTGTTACTGCTACTGAGAAAAGTCCTTACATGGCCCATGAGCTCATAGGTCATCAGCAGAACCACATGGTAATATATTATTAGTAACATGAAAATACCTTCAATGAAAAAAGTAAATTATTGATCAACATCATGGCTATTGGCGCCTCGCTGCTTTATATTGTAAGCCGTCCGATGCTAAAATAGAATCAAAATAACGAAAACGTAGTTCCGTTATTACCTGTCTTCAGACGATACTTTCAATTAACGCGCCTGTCTTGAAAGGAAGATAAAAGGGAACCATCGCCTCCTCTAAAATATTAGTCATAAATCTTAGAAATTTTCTTTGTCCTCACTGATTTGGAATTAAGGATCATGTTGAAATATATACCTAAGTCTTGGTTTTGGTTTTGGGAGGTCCACTCACCCTACTTCAAGCTCTCTCTCGCAATTAAAGTAACCAAGTGGCCAAATACGTGTCGCCAGGTTGCTTCGTGTTCCTCTTTTTCTAAGAGACTTATATTAGGAACAAAAGAGCATAATAACATGAGTAAGTTTAAAAAAAATCAAATTTAATTTACATTGCAAGTCTATTTAATGTTTTGCCCATAATACAAGTCTTTGGTGTTAATGGGACTCGTCGTAATTCATGTAATTGACAGTTTATATTCGGCCCTAAAACCTTGACTAAAATATCCAAGCCATTATTTTGATTAACATAAATTAGAGAGAGGCCGTAATTCCGCTTCTGCATACATATAGGTGTAACATTTGCACCCAAAAATGAAATGGAACTGCTCCTCTTTAGGAGACGACACAGCGAAATTAAGGCATCACACACGGTACAAAAATACACAATGAAAATCATTCGAGCCGCACTCTACCATGTAAAATCGGGAGACAAATCAGCAAGATATCCATTATTTTACCAGGGCGTTTATATAAGTATTCAAAATATCAGAAAATACTAATTTTAGATGTGAAAAGCGCAATTTTATTTTTTTGATTCTAATTTGGTACTTCTATGATTTTGAAACACTAAACACTGTAGGCGCGTACATGCATGATTTACAAAAAAAGAGTGAACCCTAATTTAGCGTTTTTGCGTACACAAGATGATATCCCACACTTGGAATACAAATCCCCCCCCCTGGTCCATACCGTAAAGCACAGTTGGTTGACCTATGGTCGAACTTATTCTATGTGCAAGTAACCATGTTCTATTATCAGCTGATTATCCGCGGAAGGCCAAAACAACTTAGAAGCTACGTGTATCTATTAACCTATATATTTGTATTTACAAGATGCACTTGACTAGTAAGCGGGATGCTTTAGAAACATTGCGTGCACTTGAGCTTCCCCTTTCTTGTGTAGCTATTTTAATTGAATAACAGAACAGATACAAAATATACATGTTTATCTATGTCGTCAGTCCACACAATACGTCAGCACATTATTTAACCCATTTAAACGAAAAATACCTTTGACACTTAAAGCTCGCATTTTAAAGGAAACTCTTAATTTGCGTGAAAAACAAAACCCCCACAACTGCCTGGCTTATCCGCCAAGGGCGAAAATGAGGAAAACCGGACCCGTCGAGCCACCAAGAGTTCAAACCTGTTGCAAGACTAAAACAAAATGTAACTATAAAATAGAAGCAATGCGCCGAATGGATTCGTTATAAATGCAGTCATCAAAAAATCTCAACAGAGGGTGCCATTTAGGTGGCAAATTTAAATCAAAGTAATTGAATCCTAAGGAAATAAATAAATAAATAAATAAATAAATAAATAAATAACTAAAATTAAATATTTAATTTTTTAGGTTTTTTCTTTTTTTAAATTAATTCATAAATTAATAGATAAATTAAATACCTCCTCACCCCTAGCATGGGCCCAGCTGAAGAAGGTTTAGCCCCAAACATGGCTGCACACTCCTTACGTTCCTTAGCACATCCCCTTGAAAGGCCCGGTATCATTCCGTCCCGATTTTACAAATCGGGTCCCCACCATCCCCTAAATACTTTTGGATAGGCCTATATCTAAATTTTTGAAGGATTTTTTTGCTTTTGTCTTATCCCCTTCCATCAATCATTGCCAACAATATTCCACAATTTGGTGGAAAAAGGATTTTGGCAGCCATTTGAAAAAAGCGAATTTTAATGCATGGGTAAATTTTCATAAATCCCTAAATTACACACCATAATTAGCAATCAAGAAAAAATATGCCAGTCTGGAGTTTTAGTCCTTCGTAGTTCATTTATTCCCATATTCGTTGCCATGTTTTCGTGCCCTGTTCCAATTTCGTCGTGCGTCTTTGGCTCGTCAGAACACCTGATGTTATTTTGGTTTGCATATTAACATAAGTTCCAAAAGTCTAGTTGGCGCAATGATAAACCTCGTGCGGCCATCGGTCGTAATGCTGTATTCTATATTGACAATTGCCACAATACCGTATATGGGGTATCATTCGCTATACTTCTTTGTTAATAATGCAACTTCTAAAATAAATAAGTAAATACAAATCGTTGCAAGGTAGTTGAATTTGAGTATCGGACTGTTGTGTCAAAATGTCATTTTTCATATTGTTACCAAGTTTGAGGGTCTCTGCAAATGGCGACACAGCTCAGTAACCATGATTAATAATCCCCTGATTTTTGTTAATGGCGGGCACGAATCTTATTTGAATTGTACACCGGGAGACGTTTTGAAATTGTGACTCACCTTTTTTTACTAACCCCCAATTATATTGACCCATATTTTTATAATTCTAACTAGAGTTAATGGTTTTAGAACTGAGATTAACAACATCTATAATCAATAAATTTTTTCTTTTCTAAAAAGGCATGCCCCGAACGTATATCACAAAGTTTGGGCACCTATGAAAAATATCCATACACAGTTTGTATGGGGACTTGACCTGCTGTGTAAGTAATCAGCATAGCATCCTAAGGTGGGCTGTTTGTGGTATTTAGTAACAGTTGGTTTATCATGTCCGGGGACTGGGTTTCTCAAATACTCACATCCCATCTTGGGCGGTAGTCATAGGTGTTCACTTTGATGCCTGTGCACCAGGCGATCTTTTGGTCTTGTTCATTGTTCGAATACGGCAACTCATTAATTATAGATTGTATACCAAGAAAATTGAGTCAAAGGGCCCATCGCTTGCAAAATTAATGAAAATAGCCGCAACAGCTTGATGTTTTTATTCGTCTCGAGCCCAGAGTTCGTCGAATCTTTTGGGTAGACTCTATTGGCTCCATAAAATACCAATCACAACGGCGCCTTAAAATTATTTCCATATTTTGATTCAACCTTCATGTCTATAGCTGCTCTGAGACATAATTTTGTGTTTGGTATGTCAATTTAACACTGCTTGTATCAACACAGTGACTATCTATTACTAGTGCTATATTCCAGCTTGCCTTAAGATTTAATTGAATATATGACAGTACTGAACACTGTAGACTGGTTTTAAAGATATTACATATTTTACTATTAGTGGTGATTATAGCCAATGGCGGAGAAGTCCGCACAATTTGAGGGGGCGGTTTGAATTACTTGTCCAGATAGCGGAATGAATGGAGCAGATAACATAACTTTGAGGCGTCCATGGTTCGCTTAAAGGCCCAGGAATATTTACATCTCCGGTAGCATTTTTCTGCTCTCTGGGTGGCCGTTTACAACTGCATACATTATTTTCAGTCTAACAATAGGTCAAATTATATTTAGTTCTTTAAATATATATTTAAAGGAATGTCATCCTTTAAATAGCCATGGAATATTAGGCTATGAAAGATAAAGGTAAAGTGGAAAAGAGAGCAAGAAAGATAATCTACATTATGATAGGCAATGTGTATTTCTCTGTCTGTCTGTCTGCCTGTCCGTCCTTTTTCGCGGAGGCTGGGGGTCGTACAGTCACGAAACTTGGTGGGTGGGTGTAGCTTGGGCCAGATCAAGTTTGATTGGTTATCGGATACGCGCCCAACTAGCCGGGTAATCCAGAAAAAACGGTTTTCAAACAAGTAGTGCTTTAAAAAAGCCAGGTGATCGCGAAACCCGGGGACCGCCTAGTAATAATAATAATAAAGAACAAAAGTCTTAGAGAATGAGTGAATGAGAGAAGAGAAAAAGAGAGACGAGAAACAAAGAGCGAATTAAGTATTCAAATAATTAATGCAAAACGGTGTGAAAAGGCATGCGATGAATTAGGCATGAGATAATTAGTATAAGCGTCATAAAACTCCTCTCCGATTATCCTTCGCACCAACAGTACTTCCCTCGGCACTCATGTGCTCACATATTTCATTAAAAGTATCATTTTTTCTCAATAATTCGATAAATTGTAATTGTATTGGATTCATGCCATACAGCGTCAATACTATAACTCTTTTCCCATGCTTACATTGCATTTAAGTAGAAGAAACCTAAATGAAAGATTGTCCTTCTTTTATTGTCTTGCATATTATATTGAATGTGGCTGGAGTAATAAAAATCAATTCAATAACGTTGTTAGATATTTCAACGTAACTTGCGTTGCATATTTGACAAAATTGACCTTTTTCAGTGTTATGTAAAGGTGCTTGCTGGTTCCCCTTCTCTATATTTTTCATAATTATACAGCATTTCCTCCCTAGCAAACACCTTGGTGAAGAAGTTAACAATGCTATAGTCTGATTTTTTATACCTGTCAGTAAACGCATATTGTCTATGATACGAATTCATTTGGAGGAGAACTGTTGAGATCAAAAACTGAAAAGCCGTATTAACAGCTGAAATGCTCAACTTTGTTCAACAGAATAAAATGCTTGAACCCATTTTAAATGAACTGTTTTTGTATCGAACATGTAAAAACTTCAAACGAAATTCAATTGAATAGATTGTCGTAAAGTCTGAGACACACTATCAGTTCCTTTGTTTGGAGTCAATCAAAGAATGGATAAAGTGCCATGAACATCCAGGCTGAGTGAAGAATAGGATTAGACCACGCAAATATTGTAGCTGTTAAATATTATTTCTGAAACAAGACTGATAAATGTAAACGTATCATATTTTCTAATATTCCGTATCATTTACTTTTGTTGAATGCTTGAAACAGAGTTTGTTCAAGTCTGGTGCCCTGGTGCAGTCTGGAATTTATTCAATGTAATATTTTCTACGTGAGAAAAGGGACGTTTTTTAAAGATGGCCTTAATCTGATCCGGTATCGTGACATCGAATTTCTATTGTATTGATTGGGTAAAGCATACAACCTCTCAGAACGAATGGAATCGTCGACACGCCCCCAAAACGTTGAATGAACTGACAGGAATAAAATAATCCTACTAAGTACATGTATTACAGCTATATTAAAGAAACAAATTAAAAAAACTAAAATTTAATCTACCATTTATAAAATGAAAATGTTGTTCCCAACGGCTTTGTTTATCTTATCACATTTCTCAACTTTAAATAATAATTTAAAAAAAATGATTATTTGCGATGCGGAATTTATTGGGAACGTGAGAAAGTGGCATGGTATAGTGGTTCGCAAGCTTACCTCGGGTGGACCAAATGGTCCTCGGTACTAATCTCAATGGGACGACTTACTGGATTTAATTCGGGAACTTCAAAACTTAAAGGGATTAGCAGCGATATTGCGAGACAATCGAAGAATGTGAAAATGCATTTGTTTTGACTTATAAGTCAGGGATAAGTGTGTACAATTCCATATAATTGCTTTAATGTAGAAACAAACCACCAAATAGTGAAAAAATGAAGTATTTGAGGAAAATTGTCATACCGTCTCCCGTAAATAGACATACAGCGATAACGTCTCAAAATCTACACTAAACAGCTGATTGTGGTTTACACTAGCACAGAATAAACAAAGATAAATAATGTTTGTGTTTGAGGTCAAACTGTATTGATCACGGTGCACAATATCACGCTTAAAATCTGGGATATTCAACAAAAAGGCTTTTTTGATCTCAAGTCGGAAGTTTGATACGCACGTATAGAAATTACAGAATCAGATAAAAAGTACTGCCTTGCCTTTAATATACGGATTTCAAGCCTACCACTTGCAGGTTATGTTTGCATATGCATGCCATTAACAAAAATACAAAAATATGAATTTTCGGATTAGCAAATCGCTGCTAATCCCTTTAACCGCAGATTGACTTGCAGTTCATGGCGGTGTAACCGTGTTTAATTGTTTGTAACAATGGAAACCTGTTTGAACCGGAAAGAACCGGGCGGAACCGACAAGCAACCGGTGGTTGAGTTTTGAAGCCAACCCTAACAGATATTGATTAAAACCTGAATACCACTCTCTCCGTGGTTCATTTGCCACGGGCAATAGTCCAGGCTAAAGATTCATAGCTAACTAATACAAACCTTGTTTTATTAGATATATAATGTTTTTCAACGGTTTCTAGATGGAATAAAACAAAGCATCTGATATTTATGTACTTTTTACGGTAGATCGGTATCTTGGTATAATATACTAATGCTTTAGAACCAATATGTTAATTGAAACCATTTTGAATAGCTTTCAATAATTTGATAATCAATCAAATCAATAAACCATTCAACATGGCTCCAAAATGGCAACAATAATTACTACATATAGCCATGAGCTCAATGTTTGAGTATATCACTATCACTCATTCAGAGCAGTTTAGATATCACAATATAATCAAAGTAATTGATATCTGCAAGATGGCATTCTAGATGGGCATCCAAAATGGCTGTAAATGTCAGTCAGTAAAGGTCAGTAATTCATTCACGCTGTAGACTAAAGATATATTTTTTTGGGATTCAGTTTGATTATCACTAGCAAAAATCCCAGTAAAACTATCTTAAGTGTCATTGAGTCGTTATCCAATATGGATGCCAATGACAAAGAGACCAAAAACAAAGAGACACGTATATCTAGACTATTAGTATTTTCGAAGCGTTGTAAGTGCTATTTACAGCCATATTGGATACCCATCTTGGATGACATCTTACATGTATCGATTACTCTGATTTCCTAATGGTATGTAAAGTGATCTGATTGACTCACAGGGATATACACAAACATTGCAGCACTAGGTTAGGCATATTTATCAATTACAGCCACCTTAGAGTATCGGAAGCCATCTTGGATTCTATAATGAAGGAATTTATAATCACATTTTTGAAAAATATTTCTTATGGTTTTAATTAATTTCTTGACTGTCAAAACACCAGGATAGACACTAAATTACCAAACTGCAGTCAAAATTAAAAGTAGATCAGACACTTTATTGTATTTTCGGCCAAATTGAATTCGTTGATTACGTGGTTACAGAATCATATGTTAATTGGTCAAAATGAATGTTTCAACTGTAGCCTGGACTACAAAGGGATTGTAAGCTTGGAATTCCCCATATGTGTGTTTCCTAGTGTGTTTGGATTTTGCAACATTGGGCTGTTTAAGCTGCTGCCTCTAAGTTGCATTGCTTCTAATTTGTAAATTGTAAAATCTCTAGCAATTTGGCCTACAGGCCACGATTTAACATTAAATAAACCTTGATATTATTGTTATTATTATTATTATTATTATGTGACCCACAGACAAAACAGAATTACGAAATACAACCTTGACATGGAATTATCATGGTAGAATGTCGATGTTTGAAATCGTTTATTTTGGAAAGCATAGCTTCTTAGTAACGTTCATTTTGTTCTTCTCAATTAAATTAGTAACAGGGCTGGCTTGGGTCCAGACCTAAAGAAAATCAAAGCTTAGAAATAGTATAAAAATACACGTTTTTCATACCCTTGCAAAGATGACCTGCATTTCAAGGTGAATCCAGCTCAAAATGTACCATAAGCACGCACTTGTACTTGATTAAAAACACCCTAGCAAGTAATGCACTCGCTCCTTTAGACAAGCATCGAAATCCAGCGCAAGTGCATTAATTTGTCGCATTTTTGAGAAAAAGTTAATGTGTTGTAGTATCCTCCATTTTGTGTTATTATTATTATTATTGTTATTATTATTATTATTATTACTATTATTGTTATTATTATTATTATTATTATTGTTATTAATTATTATTATCTTGATAATATTTAAAGGCAGACTCAGAGATTTGTGATTTGTTTAAAAAATAGTCAACTAAAATTAAAGTTAGTTACCTTAACTGCTCAATTAGAGAGATCGAGATGAATTGAATCTTTCGTTTTGATGTAGTAAACCTTTATTTATATTTGATTGAGCCGAGCTATTTGGGGGCGGCATCTTCTGAAAACCTTTGAGGCAGCTTTTATTTATGGGCTTACTGTTGGTTGCTCTGATTTATATTTTCAATGTATTCTTCTGTTGTTTTTCTTTACACAGATACTTTGTTATAACCAGACCTTTGCAGCCGCGTATGACAAAAAGAACTACGGTGATTGTCCTTGGTCTCATCTGGCTTGTCTCTATGATGATCGTAATACCTACAGCTATGTACAGCGAAACCCCTCAGTTCAAGGTATCTCATAATCAATATGCAACACAGTGTATGGAATCACAATGGAACGACAGCCGCAGTATACAAGCATACACTTTAACAATAACTCTATTGGAGTTTATTTTCCCTTTGATTATTATGTCTGTGGCGTACTTTCTAATCGCGTGGCGACTGTGGTTTAGAGTAGTTCCTGGCGGCCATGTGACTGAGGAACAAGAGAGGGCGGCAGAGAGATCTAAACGCAGAACAGTTCGCATGCTTATAATTGTGGTGGTGCTATTTGCCTTATGCTGGGCTCCATACTACGTAGTCGCCTTTGTCAGAGATTTTTATTACACAGCGATTCCTGAGGAATATTACTCGGCGTACCTAACATCGTTTTACTTTGTGGAAGCCCTCGCTATGAGTAATAGTATGTTTGACACACTCATATACGTGATATTCAACGCAAATTTTCGCAAATGCGTTTTACAGCTTGATTGTTCACGCACATATCTGCCCGGAAATCCATATGGTCAAAGCGTTAGACACGCACGGAGTTCAAACCGTCGCACTGGAGGGACGAGGAACACCATACGATCAAGTCCGGAAAAAGGAGCTGCCAGTTCACTTGTAAAATCAACCCCGGTATCCACTCACAACAACGTTACCGCTCTTTTGGGAAACAAAGAAGAAATCGAAGAACAAGATCTAGAACTGAGGCCTCTAGCAAATGGAAGCTGCAGTGAAAAAAATAAAATATATGATGAGATAGTTTCATCGGCCAAAGAGGACGATGAACCTGTTTCCCACGTATAAATAAAATTACAGACAGGAATTGAACATTAAAATACTCAGATTTACTTTAAAGCCACTATCAGTAATTTTGTTCCAAATTCAAAATGCCCAGTTTGTCTCTAAGTTGCTAGTGTTAGGTCATATCAACAACTTATATTACAGTTCTTTGTGAAAAACAGACACTAAAGCATTTTAAAGCGGTATTGAAGATGCCATTTACGTCTGTTTCTAGCTTAGCCACTTCCAGGGGTCTTTAATACACAATTTCCAATACAACAGTGAAAAAAATGAACTTCCATGAAAAATAGGGGGCACGATTTGTTTACATTTTGAAAAAAATCGCTGATAGTGGCTTTAACATTATTATTCTACAGATGTTAACAGCTCTATTGATAGCTGGGGAGGAATCTTAATTCCTTCGAAAACTTTCGAATGAAAATTTACTCTTGTGGAGTGGCGTGACTGACATTTTATTTTCAAGCAAGCCTATTACATCTTCAAAGTTGTGACATGTTTCAATATTTTTTATCATTTATAAGTTTAATGAACCTTTGTTCTAATAGTTACTATTTGTGTGCTAAAAGCATCATGTCCTAAATCAATATATTAATTTCCCGATCGACATCAGGATGTTTATTCTGCATCATGCTACCTTTAATGATCACACTGATTTCATTGTTTTGGTACAATATTTGTCTTAATTGGGTGTAAATTAAAAGGCTAACGAAGAACACAGGTAGCCTTGTTCACATGTCTTTATATATGGCACGCAAGAGCGAACATAAAACGCTGAGTTTGCAACGCGAAGACGGCGAGTTTGCAAGTTTGTAACGAGGTGACGGCGAGTTCGCAAGTTTGTAACGCGATGACGGCGAGTTTGCAAGTTTGTAACGCGATGACGGGAAGTTTGCAAGTTGTAACGCGATGACGGTGAGTTTGCAAGTTTGTAACGCGTTACAAACTTGCAAACTCAACGCGATGACGACGAGTTTGCAAACTCGACGTTTTATGTCCGCTCTAGCGTGCCATATTTATAAGCTATACTGTCCATGTTATAGCCGCAAGCACCATGCTTAAATCGGGTTCGTGTTTTGATTTGATTTATTCAGACATTATCCTGGATAGCCCAAGAAAGCCTCTACAGGAAACTTATTTACATTGGGTCCATTTTACCGAGACAGAATTGGGATAGTCAGGGGGTAATCATCCTACCCCGAAGGACGGGGTATTATCGTGGTTCATTTGCCCAAGTCCAACTAAACCATGGGGAGTGCAAATTCCAATTTCAATCAATAGCTCTTGTACAGATTAAATCCAGAATTTAGTACCCGATTAAATCCTTGCAAGTGGTCCCACCGGGAAATGAACCGGGGACCCTAAGCACCAAAGGCTAATACCCTAACCAGTGGGCCACTCTCTCCCATCCAAGGAATGAAAATTCAAGAGTTTGTTTTCAACTATAACCTGGCCTTTCAAATGAAAAAAAAGTTATCATCGATAATGTTAGATACGATTTAAGAGACAATTTAAAATAATCACAGTTCAAAGACAAAATGTGTACCTAAAACTGACTTAACTTATCATTCGCTCGATTAACCATTTCGCTATAATCAGATAAGAGTGTGGAGAAAATCTTCGTCGCTGGGTATGGAATTTACTGCAGGGTGCGATAGTTCACTTTCCGGATGGTGATTTACAAGCAGTTAGGGATGAAGTTGTATACCCTTGTTAATCAAGCAAAGTTAAGCTAATAACAAAACACTCCCAATTACCGTGCTTACTTCGATTACTGCCACTATTACTGCACTAGACACAAGAATTTTACTATAAGCTATTTAGTGTTAAATTACTTCTAGCAAACTCAACTTGAATCGATGTATCTATACCGTGAACAGAAAGTATTGTCGCCCCTCACGTATTACATAATTAACATGGGAAACAAAGCCAATATTGTGTACAAATGCTGAAGTGTTATTGATGAACTGACATTGTAATACTTTTGGAATATTTTGGAATTATTATTTGAAAGTATTGTCCCCTTGGCGGTCAATAACCTTTGACATCCGGACAGTCCAATAAGAATTGACAATTTTTTGAAGAGTTTTACACACACTGGCCAAAAGTATTGCAACATGCAGAAAATCATTTCTTATTCAGAATTTGATGTCAAATTTTACCAAGGAGTTCTTGACTACACATTACGTAATCTTTGCCAAAGTTAGGATTTTCAAACATATGTTATTTCACAGAATGAAATAGTGCGAAAAATGCTTGATTTGATTGTCACGTTCCCTAAATATGGCGGGTTAAAGCGACCGGCTAATGATAACTTGTCGATTGTACTTCAGAAGGAATACAGGCACAGGAACGTCGAAAATGGCTGCAAAATAGTCGCTAAATGAACTGTATGGGTATGTCAGGGTCTACTGTAAATGTTTAGGACGAAAATGTGATTGGTTGTATGGACCGCAAATGAGATAATGTAAATAAAAGATTGGACTCAGGAAATTTAATGGCAAGAAAGAGGTCACGTGATAACCTGAAAACAACTTTTTAATGGCACCGTTGACATTGTGTTGTTTGTCACGCAATGTGCACGCGTAATTAGACATGATTTACGTAAACCACGTGATTTATCATTCGAATTGCATTTACAGTGTCTCAGAATTTCCCGAATTTTTCGAAGACCACTGTCTTCCATTGACTTTATCTCATTTCCTGTCCACACAACCAATCTGATTTTCTCCCGTAAACATTTAAGTAAACCATAATGAATCCGTAAAATTGATTAGGTGACTATTTTGAAGCCATTTCTTTTGTTTCTGTGTCTGTATTCCTTTTGGAGTGCAATCGACAAGTTTTGCTTCGCAGTTTCTCTATTCCGCCATATTTCGTGAACATGACAATCAACTCGAACGTTTTTTGGCCTCTTGCTTTCTGGGAACAACATCTGTATGGACAACACATCTTTGGAATTTAATACGGAAAGTGTTGCCAAAAATCTAATTTGAAATCACTCTGTGATTTCAAATTTCGTTTTCTGCATGTTGCAATACTTTTGGCCAGTGTGTATTTGGGATATTGTTCCATGAGTGTTTCACCCTTGTTATTAACTGTGGAACAGTTTGAAGCATGTGGGACATACAAATCATCCTTCAATATTCATCTCTAAACTTTCTGGTAAATTTTCTTACTTCTTCAGTACTCTCCTTTGTCTTCTTCCCTTCCCTTTTTACCATTTTTAAATACCCAGCGAGGTTTGTGAATATCAAAAACACAGCGAAATATTATTTATATAGCTACTCTCTACGTACACATCAACAGTGCAAGCAGCATGGATGAGCCCTTAGGCATATATTATATAGCCTATGACCCTAAGGCACTTGCCTTTTTGAAATAATTTTCCCATCTGTGTATATATAATATAGTCCCTGAAGAAGAAATACACATACTACGTGGAAAAAATTGTTATTGAGCTGATTTTTTCACCAGACATGCAGAATACATCATATAACAACATATCCAAAATCCCCATGAATCCCCTTTGGGGGAAAATTTTCAGCTGACATTGCATATAATTAGCTATATCTTGGCTTCTCAAGTAGGTGTTTTGATGATTTTAGTCTAAATCTAAATTATGCATGTTTTCCTTGATGCTGAAATTCAAAATGGCCGCCATTAGATATAATTTGCTTATCTCAACTTCAGAACAAGAAAAGAGGGATAAAGAAACAAACAAATAAATTATATCTAAATAAATATATATAAGCGAATAATAAAAATGACAAGAAATAATTATACCTAAATGAAATAAATACAAATAAGTGACTAAGGTAATAATATATAAACTGAAAATCAAGGACATGTGTTAAAGGGACGGGTTCAAAAAACGGAACCTGAATTATGTAATAGGAAGTCCTCTTGAGGTATTTTCACACCCAAATGTTATTTCTCCCAATTTCTTGGATTTTTCTTTTATATATTTCTTTCACACTCCAGTTTCCATTTCTGGTACTT